>CAUYQG010128352.1:0-40906 GCA_963574415.1 Tarsius wallacei
CCATTAGGAGCCGGGCTCGGTGGCTCAGCCTGTAATCCCGCGCCTTTGGGAGGCTGAGGTGAGTGGATTGCCTGAGCCCATGGGTTCGAGACCTGCCTGGGCAACTTGGGGAGACCTCATCTCTACAATAAATTAAAAAAAAAAAAAATTAGCTGGGCGTGGGGGCGTGCGCCTGTAGTTCCAGCTACTTGGAAGGCTGAGGCAGAAGGATTGCCGGAGCCCAGCAGGTCGAGGCTGCGGTGGCCGAGAGCGGGCACTACACTCAGGTCTGGGCAACAGAGCGAGACTCCAACTCAAAAAGAAAAAAAAAAAAAATCCCATTAGGATTTTGGTTAGGATAAAATGAATCCATAGATTAATTGGAGAAGTATATCTACTGCATTAGAATATTGAGCCATTCCATCTAAAACCCTTTTATTTATTTATTCATGCTGTATTTTATGTTCTACATTGAAGATTCATAGTTTTCTTGAAACTTCTTGTTAGATTTATTCTTACATGATTACAGGGTTATAAAAAATTGTTAATGGGATATTATTAACTAAAAATTTCTAATCAAGCTGGGCTTGGTGGCTCAGCCTGTAGTCCCGCGCTTTGGGAGGCCGAGGTAAGTGGATTGCCTGAGCCCACGGGTTCGAGACTCGCCTGGGCAACTTGGCGAGCCCTCATCTCTACAATAAATCAAAAACTAGCCGGGCATGGTAGTGCGCGCCTGTAGTTCCAGCTACTTGGAAGGCTGAGGCGGAAGGATCACCAGAGCCCCCAGGTCAAGGCTGCGGTGTCCGGGAGCGGCCACTGCACTCCAGTCTTGGCCATGGAGTGAGACTCCAACTAAAAAAAAAAAAAAAAAATTTCTAATCAGTAATTGTTGATGTCTACAGAGTCATGGGTTTCTGTATATTTATCTTATATCTGGCCACTTTACTCAATCTTTTAATTAATTCTTCCAGTGCTATTTTTTCCCCTCTACCAAGCATTCCTTCCTTTACATTTCTTCTGGTAATAGCTACAGGAGTACATATACAATCTAGTACAAGTCAATCATAGCATCCCACACTCCTGGATGAAAGATGGGCACATGACCCAAGAAAAACCAATCAAACTCCTTATGGCTATAGGTGATAGAGCAAAGACTTGTTTCTTCTCTGGTCATGGTTCTTGTCTGGTCGTGGTGTGATCCTGGATACCACTGGTAGCCAATTTTATCTAATTGCATAGAGAAAACCATTCTAATTTGAGAGATGGGGTTGAAACATACAGTGTGAAACCAAGTTAACGGAGAGAGACAGACACACACACACACAGAGAGAGAGAGAGAGAAAGTATCTGACCCCTGTTTTAAATATACCTGTGCTTTCTCCTTCTCATGAACCAGTAAGTCCCTTCTTGTTTAAGTTAATTTAAGTAGGATTGCTTTATTTTCAATTAAAGAATCTTGACCATACAGAACTGGTACCAGAAGTTAAGTGTTGTAAGCAATAGGATTTGAAAAGTGAACTTGGCCAAGTGGAATGCAATGATAAACCATTCTTTTCAACCTAAGATGATAGCCATGCTCATGGTAATGGTTCAGCTAACTTAACTGTCTCCTACTGTACCTTTGGACTCCATGTGCCTAAAAGTACTGACATTATTGAGGGACTTGGAAAAAAATGTTAGCTATTGAATGTAATATACTTCTTGTGGTTTTCAGTACAGTGCTGCAAGATAACAAAAATCTTTCTTTCTAAGCTGACTCATCAGAGGAGGTTGGATAATTAGCTTTGTTAAGAAAGATCAGTTTGTGGCCAATGACCCAAGACCACTGAGAGACAATTGCATGCTGTACGCAACTGCAAAGGCTAAATATCCTCCTCAACGCTGAAGTTGGGAACAGCCACAGGAATTGATCCATTGGACCCATAGTCTGATTTTTGTTTTTGTTTGTTTGTTTGTTTTCTATCTCTCTGTTCTGCTTCTAGTGTTGGATATCATAGTCTCAGCAACCCTCATGGCTGACAGCAGCTTGCAGGAATACAGACTTTCTTATTCAATACCAGTAAGAAAGAGAAAGTCCATACACATCTCAGCATTCCCAGCAAAAGTCCCGTGATGTCTCTTGTTGGGCTGCCAAGGATCACGTGCCCATCCCGAAGTGATCATTTTGACTAGGGAGATGGGGATATACTGACTAGCACGCCCCTAGATTTGGGGGTAGAAACAATCCCCCACCCCAGATAGTTAATCTGGAGTTCAGTATCCTGCTTGGGAATGGGATGGTGGAGACAGGCCTCCAAAGGAAATTCAAAGTCTCAATCTCAGACAGGATGCTGGGAAGGGAACCCCAGAAGTGAACCCTTAACCCAAGGCCTTGATGGAACAGTCAGAGCCTCTGGGCCTGTTGCTAAGAGAGAAACCACCATGGCCAGGTTCAGAGTCAAGTTTCATGACTGGGCAAGATTTTTGGCATGGGTTCCTTGAACATGGTATCTCCAGGAATGGAAATGTCAGGCAGCCAACTAGGATTCAAGGGAGTGTGTCACCAGAGAAATCCCAAACCTGGCAAATAGGAGCCTCAGGTTGCTCAGCCTTGAGATCATTCCAACTCTAACTATGCCAGCAGGAAGTGGGGCACTGAGCAGAGAACATCCCTCCCAGGTCAGGCCGTGGAGGACAAAGAACGAGGTCAGTCAGGTCGAGGCCACATTCAGCTTTGCTAAGAAACAACTGATTTCAATGCTGGGGAACTGAGTTCTTACTGGTCCTGTGCTCCTGCCTGGGGTGCATTTTCTAGACTGCGAACCACTGTTACTTTCTCTTCCCCTTTTCTTTTTAAAATATATAAATTAGCATATATTACATTTTTTAATAATAAGTGCTTATTTTTATAAAGCCAAACAACACAGAAGGTTACCAGATGAAATCTCAGTCTGTCCCCAGAACCTCCCCCATTGGATCCATTCTGACCCACTGGAGGATAACACCTTTAAGAGTTAGGTAGGTGGCTGGGCATGGTGGCTCATGGCTATAATCGCAGCACTTTGGGAGGCCAAGGTGGGAGGATCGCTTGAGCCCATGAATTCAAGACCAGCTGGGGCAACATAGAGAGAACTTGTCTCTACAAAAAAATAAAAAAAATTAGCTGGGCATGGTGGCATGCCTGTAGTCCCAGCTAGTTGGGAGTCTAAGCTGGGAGGATCGCCTGAGCCTAGGAGGTCCAGGCTCTGGTGAGCTGTGATCGTGCCATTGCACTCCAGCCTGGGTGACAGAACGGGACCCTGACTCAAAAGAAAAAAAAAGAGGTATGTATCCTTCAGAGATTTTCTAGCTTTCAAATACAAATATACTTCTAAACAGTATAAGACATTAAAACTGAATATTGAACTCTCCCTCCATCAGTCCTAAGGCCCACTCCCCAGAAGTTAATAATTTCTAACCACTTCTCTTTTTAGCTTTCCTGAAAGTACTTCCACAATGCTAGAAAATATGCTTCTATCTCTGTGCCGAATCGACCAAGTCTCAGCAGAATCTTCTGACTCCCTGCAATGAAAGATGAATTTAGCTTCACTGCTTTGTTTCTTTTCCCAACTCCTGCCAGTTACATTTTTTTGGTTTTTGTTTTTATTTTGAGTTGGAGTCTCACTCCATCGCCCAGGCTGGAGGGCAGTGGCACACTCACGGCCACCCCAGCATCGACCTGCTGGGCTTAGGTGATCCTTCCACCTCAGCCTTCCAAGTAGCTAGAACTATAGGCATGTACTACCATGCCTGGCCATTTTTGATTTATTGTAGAGATGAGATCTCGCCAAGCTGCCTGGGGTGATCTCAAATCCGCGGGCTCAGGCAATCCACTCGTCTCAGCTTCCCAAAGTGCTGGGATTACAGGCTGAGCCACGGAGCCCAGCCCACATGTTTTTTTTTTGTTGTTGTTTTTTTTTACTTCTTCTATCATTTTGTTTTAGGAATTTAAGTAACATATCTCAGCATCTCTTTCCTGACTTCTTTTGCTTTTTTTTTTTTTTTGAGTTGGAGTCTTACTCTGTTGCCCAGACTGGAGTGCAGTGGCACTCTCCTGGCCACCGCAGCCTCGACCTGCTGGGCTCTGGCGATCCTTCTGCCTCAGCCTTCCAAGTAGCTGGAACTACAGGCACGTTCTACCACGCCCGGCTAATTTTTTTATTTATTGTAGAGATGAGGTCTCGTCAACTTGCCCAGGCGGGTCTCAAACCCGCGAGCTCAGGCAATCCACTCACCTCAGCTTCCCAAAGCACTGGGATTACAGGCTGGGCCACCGAGCCCAGCCTCCTGACTTCTTTTGGACTGTTGCCTGTACATAAGCCAAAATGTCTCCTCCTTGACTGATAGTTTGGCTGGGTATTATTTCCTTTCAATATCAATTAGGATTAAGTGTCACTGTAAATAAGAGATCAGAGCAGCAAGGGCTTAAACAAGCTGAAGTTTATTTATTTATTTATTTTTTTTGAGTTGGAGTCTCACTCCGTCGCCCAGACTGGAGTGCAGCGGCCGCTTCTGGCCACTGCAGCCTAGACCTGCTGGGCTCCGGCGATCCTTCTGCCTCAGCATTCCGAGTAGCTGGAACTACAGGCGCGCGCTACCACGCCCGGCTGATTTTTTGATTTATTGTAGAGATGAGGTTTCGCCTTCCCAGGCGGGTCTCGAACCCGTGGGCTCAGGCAATCCACTCACCTCAGCCTCCCAAGGCGCGGGATTACAGGCTGAGCCACAGAGCCCGGCTGAAATTGTAATAATTTAAATTGAAGGAGAGAAATAATGATGGCTTGGACAAAGGCATCATTAGTGGGTATAGGGAAAGACTAAATAGATCTGTGACATATTTTAAATATTGAATGGATAAAACTCAGTAATGGTAACTGTGTTTGGAGGGGGAGAGAAGGGATGATGAGGAAAAGAAATTATAAGATGTCATGAAACATTAAGGTCCTCCCTCCTGCTCCTTACTTTGAATGTAAGCACTTATTATAGCAATGCCGTGTAACAAATATTAGGTAAATGGAGAGTGCGTGTATTAATTTGCACTATATATTTTGATTCTCAGAGATCATTTCATTTCTTATTGGTGTATGCTAGCACGTTGTCCGAGAAGTAAGATGTTTATTAACCTTGATTTTAAGTGATGACAATTAGCAATACTTGTCATCTCTGAGGAAACACTGGTTACTGCATGAAAGGTTTTATTAGCCATCTTTTGTGTTTTATGTGTTTTATTATCAACAACGTTCAATGAGCTGACAATTAAAATTTTGACTTGGTAACAGTTTTGCTTGTTTATGAGTTGTCTTCCATAAATTTTATCATTTTAGAAACTTTTCTTAATAATTTTTATACTAATTTTACTCATTTAAAAATAAATAAATAAGATTCCTATATCTAACAGGTTTTCTCTGGGAAAATAGCCAATGAAAATGATCATTGAATGCAGTATATAATATTACAAATGTTTCATTAACTAAGGAAAAATGGATAAAAATAACTTTGCAAATGGGCTTGAATAGCAGAAAATATATCCTTTTATTCTCTTTGTAAATGGAATTATTTTGGGTAGTTTAGCCTTTTCTTTTTTATTCAAGCATATCTCTTTATATTCCTGCTTTTATAAAGTTAGATTTTCTGTTTGTGAATGAGGAATTTCTCTGAATATCATAGGTTATGGGAAGTTTTTCTTTGTCTGATCTAATGGCTCAGCTTTGATGAAAGCTTCTTGAGGTACTATGTGTTCACTTTTCTGTCATCAAGGATTCTTTCTCTTTAATGTCCTTTTTTAAGAAATATGGCAAGAAGTTTCTTTTATCCAGTGTGAATATAAATAAAATTATAAAATAACAACTACTTCTATTATTATTTTTATTATTGCTCTAGCAATAACTATTTTCGGGGTAATTGCAATGTTTTCAGCACTATCCACAGAGTAATTAAATTAGATATCAATAATAACCTGGAAAGTGGTATTTATAAATATGTATCTCAATTTTACAGGCAAGGAAACCAAGTCTCAGTGAGACTATAGGAGGAGGGATCTTACTCAAGAACTGGAATTATATTTTGGAGGGTGGGCCCCTTATAGTACACTCAGAATGGGTTTCTCCAGGTCAAAGTTTTTATCTTTGGGAATTTTGAGAAGGCTGTGTGACAGTTTGCAGAAAAAAAATATCCCAAGTTTTGGCAGACAGGTGACTGCTTCTTCCACCATGAAAACACGCCTGTCCACATTGTGCTGGGAGTTCAGCAGTTTTAGACCAAAACGACATGACCCCTGGATCCTACCCTCTGTATTCACCGGATTCCGTCTGGAGCCCCTATTTTTGTTTGTTTTCTTGGATGAAAATGTACTCAAAGAGAAATGTTTTGCCAATGTGGAAGAAGTGAAACAAAAAATGAAAGAAGCATTAAAAGTCATCAAAATGAATGAGTCAAAAAACTGTTTTGAACAGTGGATAAACTGTCTCAATAGGTGTATTTCATCAAACAGAGAGTACTTTGAAGGTGACTGAAGTTTAAGCATGCAAGAATAAATACACAATTTTTTAAAATAAATAAATTCTGGTTTCTTGGGGGTTCCATTTTCATAATGTGCTGTCATTCGCTAAGCCATGAAGTAAAAGTGCTGAGATTCAAACACAGGTCTGTCTAATAGTGAAATCCATTGCTTTTTCTCACAATCTTCCCAGGGCATCTCAAGATATAAGCTATCAATCTAAATACTAACTTATAAATTTTAAAAATGAAGTACACTTTATTGATTAATGATTATATTTGAACACAAGAAGTGTACGCAGAAAATACAAAAATTATTTATACTCACTGGAAGCCTCTGTGCTAGAAGTTCTCAAACTGGTGTCCTGAAAATAGTATCAGTGTGTTCCTTTGTCTATCAAATACAAATCATGCAGTCTTAATATTCAGAATATTCAAGTTAATAAAGTTTTATTCATTTATAAATTCCTCTACATATTTGCATTGAACTTTAAGACTTTCAACTCCTTGGATAACCACGTTATTTTGGTATTTTCATGTGTTCTCTTGCATTTATTCATGTTCCACTCTGCAGCAATATTTTTTCATTAAAAATTAGATTTGATTATATCAATCATTTTTAAAATTCAAAAGTAACTTCTCGTTGTTCTTGTGATAAATTCTGAAATCCTGCCCCATTCCTCTCTCTTTAGACTTTGCTTTACATTTCTCTTATTTGCTTTATTTTCCAACCTCACTGGGCATATTCCTTCTTCACCTACTTAACATCTATTTGATCTTCAGATTTCAACTTTAATACCCATTTTCCAACTACTTAAATGTTCCTATAGGCTTTAAAAATGTATACCACTAACCATGACTGTAGTTTAACAATTTATAGTAAATTATTTATTGGTCATCTTCCATGTTATAACATAAGCTCCATGAGGTCAGGGTCCACTCATTTATGATTATTATTATTTTTTATTTCCACTGTCAACCACATTGCCTTGCGCATAGTAGGCATGTAGTAAATATTTGTTGAATGAATGAAGGAGATACAGAAAATAACACCCAAAACAGTAGTTTTATTTAATTTATACTCTTCCAAGGACTTTTTTTTATGTATATATTTCAGATTTAAAAGCACACTATGGCTGGGCTTGGTGGCTCAGCCTGTAATCCCGTGCTTTGGGAGGCCAAGGTGAGTGGATTGCCTGAGCCCACGGGTTTGAGACCCGCCTGGGCAACTTGGCGAGACCTCATCTCTACAATAAATCAAAAAAAAAATAGCTGATAGTGGTAGCGTGTGCCTATAGTTCCAGCTACTTGGAAAGCTGAGGTGGAAGGATCGCCAGAGCCCAACAGGTCGAGGCTGTGGTGGCCGGGAGCGGCCACTGCACTCCAGTCTGGGCAACAGAGTGAGACTCTTAACTCACAAAAAAAAAAAAAAAAAAGCACACTATATCTGAAAACAGCAAGAAATAGCAAATTAATGCAGTGATCATTAGTGCATTTTGTGTAAAAAAGTTCTACCTGATTAACATAAATAATTTCCATGAGTAATTAAACGTATTTAAAATGCTTAAGTATAAATATACTTTTACACATATGGTATTTTTCATAGGGACTCTGACTCAGTAAAAATGCTTCAAGATATGTAAAATTAATGACTACAGCAATGCTCAAATCCACTGAAGTTTGCCAAACTTTAAGACTGAATTACAAAAGGGATTTTAAGACTAGCATTTCAATGTGCTTATTATGTACTTTGCACTTTTCTATAACATGAGTATTACCCAATTGCTACAGATGACAAATCTAAGACTTGGTTAGACTGAAGAACTAGTGTAAACTCAAGTCCAAATCAAATCAAATCAAATTCCAAAGCCTATGCCCTTTTCATAGTTATGTCCTACTGCTTATGATCCATATATTTTTTCATTTTTTTAATACCATGGCCATTAGTTATAATATTTGGTTAAGTCGTGTTATTTGGAAACAAAATATAATGATTTAGAAAATAATGTTACATTTTAAGAATTAGTTGAAACACTGGAAAGAGATAATATGCTATTGTATATAAGACTTTATACAAATAAAATTAATATACACTTAATGCAAATTTTAATTACAATCCTATAGAATTATGTGTTGGTAAGTTTCTTTATTTTTAGAAACAAAAATTATGTAAAGTTTATTTGGGTGAATGAATGACAAGAATAATAAAAAAATTATAAAATGAATAATTAAGGATCACTTGCCCTACTAGATATCAAAATATTTTATAAAGCTATTGTTATAAAATCAATATGGCATTGACATAAGAAAAAATAAATGTTACTAGGACAAAGTAGACAAATCAGAAACAGATCTCAGGACATATACAAAATTAACAGAGTACAGCAATAGTTTTTGAACTGAGTGGTAAAAGAATGAGCTATTTATTAGATAGTTTAAGTACAACTGGCTAGTCATATCTAAGAAAATAAATCAGAACATTATTGCTCAATATATCAAAAAATAAAGTAAAGGCATTGTAAATAAAATATAATCTTAAAATATGTACAAGACTAAATATGCAATCTAATATAAGAAAAATAAACTATTCACCAAGACTGGAAAACTAATGTCTATATAAGATAATGAAATAAGTTATTAAAATTATAAAAATTAACAACTTTGCTATGGCAAAAGATGCTTTAAACAAAGTCAATACATAAACAATAAATTTTGGAATAACAAAGTATATACTCAAAAACGGGGCAACATCTACAATAATGCTGCTATAATTTGAATGTGTTCCCCAAAATTTGTGTGTTGGAAACTTGATCGTCAATGTAGCAGGGTTGCAAAGTGGAACTTTTTGTGAGATGGTAAGATGAAAAGGGTTCTGCCCTCATGAATGAATTAATACCATTACAAGAAGGGCTTGCAGGGATGGGTTCTCTCTCTTCTGCTCTTCTGTAACGTGATGACATTACATGCCCCTCTTCGGAAGCTGTGGCATTTAAGGCATCATCTTGGAAGGTGAGAGGCCATGCCCCAACCTGCCAGTGCCTTGGTCTTGGACTTCCCAGTCTCCCAAACTATGAGAAAAAAATTTCTATTCTTTTTAAATGATCTTGTCTCAGATATTATTTTATAGCCATAGCAAATGGATTTAGCCAATGCTGCTCACAATTTAAAGAGTACAGTATTATTTAGAGATATTATTAAAATTAAGATTCTGATAGAGTAGATTGTAAATTGTAAATTTGTAGGTGATATATTTACTTCTAGTGCATAGGTGAAGCCAATACTGACGTTCTGAGAATTTGTCAAAAAAAAGAATAAGCATCCTCATGGAAAAAAATGGAGAAAAGCATAAAAAAGTAATTTGAAAAGAAAAAACTCAAATGGCCAATAAACATTTGAAAACATTCTAAAATCACTAATAGTGAAATACTTGTACACATAACAGTGTGATATTAATTTTGTGCATTATATTTATTTGCAACAAAGAAAAGCTCTCCTATAATGAAACGAATATAGAGAAAAATATTTCTTTCATACAATATAGTCTTTGAGCCGGGCTCGATGGCTCAGCCTGTAATCCTGCCCTTTGGGAGGCTGAGGTGAGTGGATTGCCTGAACCCGCGGGTTCGAGACCCGCCTCGGCAACTTGGCGAGACCTCATCTCTACAATAAATCGAAAATTAGCTGGGCATGGCGCCTGTAGTTCCAGCTACTTGAAAGGCTGAGGCGCAAGGATCGCCGGAGCCCAGCAGGTAGAGGCTGCAGTGGCCGGGAGCGGCCATTGCACTCCAGTCTGGATGACAGAGCACGACTCCAATTCAACAACAACAACAACAATATACAGTCTTTGAAATTTGAATAATAATAATAATAATAATTTAGATTTGCATTTTTCTGATGATTAGTGAGGCTGAGAACTGCTAGGGGAGAAAGAGGAAAGGCACGTGACAACACAAAGTGTACCTGCTCCATTACTGGGGGAGTGAAGTTCACCTAGAAGCCCAAACTTCACCTGCATGCAGCCTACTTATGTAGTAATTATTCACTTTTAGCCCATAACTCTACAACAAATACATGAATTGCAAAATTTATGTGATAAGAACATTAAATTATAAAATACACATATCTATCAAGGTCATAATTCCACTACTCGAAATTTAGAGACCTGACATCATAAACACCACTATGTGAAAATATATGTACATATATGTTTGTTACAGCATAGTTTGCAGAGGTAATTTTTAAAAGTTTGAAAGTTATCTTATGTTTTTAGAGAAATAACTTGATTGCTTATGGTAAAGTTACATTTCTAATGTTATATAACCGTTAAGATAATGAATAAGAATTATGCCAATTGAGATGGAACAATTTCCACAAGTAGCTGAATACAATCAATATTGGAATAAACTAAGAACAAAGCCCTATCTATGCACACACGCACACATATGTTTGTTTCAATTGTTACAAGTATATATATGACATATGACATTTTAAAAACACTGTGGAGTTTTATTTTAGCATTGTGATTGCACTATTTTTTCCTTTCATTCTTAAGACAATGTTTCTTCCTTCTTGTAAAAATCAGAGCTTTTTTAAGTTGATTAGTTTCATCTTATGAGTCCGCTACTGTGCACATATTCAGATTATTTAAACATTATGTTTTTAGAGCATCTTTTTTCTTCTAATCTATGTACTGTGTGGCTCAGTTCTCAGGTTTTAGTGATTTTCATTTATATTTTGAAGTCAAATGCCTCTATTGTTTAGATGTCATCCGTTGGCATCTTATTTTCTCTTGTGATGAAGGTGCAATAGATGTTTCCCTTTGAAGGTATTTACAGACTATATTTTTGTTAAGTAAAGTATGGTTTTGTGTAGTGATAAAATTGGCTATTTTAATATATTCTATACTAATTTTATAAGACAAATTATAATTTCTTAATTCATCTTATTTTGATTATCAATATTTCTACATAGCTCTGTATCAAATAATACATGCCTGAAGAATAATATCCCAATCCAATATTTTGATTTTTAAAAAATTCCTTTTATTCTTTTGGAAATGACATTTTATTTGCTAATTTTGTTTTCCTAAATATAACCCTTTAAATTTTTTTCTAGAGAGGCAGTATCACAGAGTAGAAAAGATAATGAAATAAAAGTCATGAGACCTGGATTCTAGTCCTGTCTCTGCCACTGTATGACCTTTTAAACCTCATTAAAATGAAAACAGAAAGGTACCCTAGAAGTAATTTGGATCAGCACAAAA
The DNA here is from genome assembly GCA_963574415.1 of Tarsius wallacei. NCBI lineage: Eukaryota > Metazoa > Chordata > Mammalia > Primates > Tarsiidae > Tarsius > Tarsius wallacei. Next base: position 11,756 of record CAUYQG010128352.1, read on the forward strand.
CTTACACTAAGCAAATATGTCTAATTCATCATGTTATTATGCATTTCTGACCCCAGATATGATCAAATAATCCTCCATAGCTCTAGAAGCCAAAATCAATTGATCAGTTTATAAAGGTTATGAAACTTTTTTGTCATTCCAGATGAGTATCAATGATTTTTCATCTCTGGTTCTCAAGAACTGTCTGTTGTTTACTGCCATCCTACCTGCTGTGCCATTCTTCCATTCTTCTTTATAACATCATTAACTAATATATTAAATATCCAAAAATACCTCAAAATAAGTAATTCAAAACAAACTCACCAAGGAAAAATAATCTATATATCTTAAATCTCCATTCACCCCCACAGTGAGTTCCATCCACTCATTTGGGAAATTAAAGCAATAGTAACATGACCATAGATTTTCTATCTGAAGATTATTAAAATCTTGATCTGAAGATTTACTTGATTCAATTTTTCAGCTCAGTCAATATTACTAAATTTTATGTATGCAGTAAAACAGGCAAGATTCTACAAAATCATCATGTACCCTGGTCCAATAAAGGATATTAGCACATTGCTGGGCGCAAATAAATTTCAATGTCTTATTTTAAAATTTGCATTTTAGTGTGTTTATCTATGAATTGCCATGTGCCTGACTACTGCTAATACTTATCATTTAATGAAGACATATGGTGCCCTACAATTGGAAAATCTTTCTTATACATAAATAGGAAGGGAAAAAGAATGTTTATAAAGTATATTTGTAGTGCATACTCTTTTTATTTTAAGCATGAGACTACAAGTGAAATCAAAATGGCTTTTCTTCTTTAGAAAATTAGCATATACTATAAAATCAATATGAATGGATTCGTTTATCAGTTTTTTTCAGAAAGTACTTTATCACTATCACTTTTTACAGTGAATTATGCATCTGTACTGACGCATTTTAATGTTGAGACATGAATTCATCTGTCAGCATTTTAGATCAATCAGAAATTTGTTCTTATCTACAGTAGAAAAAATCCAAGTAGAAACACAAATAAGAACATTTTTTAAAGCAAATAACCCTCTGGGGAGCAGGAAGCCCTACTCCTAATTTTAAAAATTCACTCTTTCTAACCAATATAAAATATACATGAACTTTATATAAAATGTACACTTCCAGAACTTAAATTTCTTTTTAGTACATGTCATTTCTCTCTTCTAAAATAAAGTTAGATATTTTCGGGGCTTTGTATAATCCATTAAGGATATATTACCAATTAAAAGTAAAAGCAAAGAAAAATGAACAAGGGGATAATTGGACAAATAAATAATAAATATTTGTTTTAACTTAATAGCACAAACAAGAAGTTATCTTTAATTGTTTTAATTATCTGGTAGGTCAAATTTTCAACAATATTTATTAGTTTTTATATTACTGGCAAACCTTGCCTTAAATCATTTTGAATTATTACTAGCACATAACCATTGCCTCTACCTTTTCAAATATGAGAAACTTCTGCTTTCTAAATAACTTTACTGTATTGATCTCAGATAAGGAGATGTGACCTGCTTACATTGTGTTCCACTGCCAGGTTTTAACAAACATGTCATTTGATACTATATCATGTGTCACAGATTGCAGATGTACTCAAAATAAATCAAGGGTCTCTATGGTACTATAATGTGCATACTCAAAGCAAACTTAGGAGTCACTTAGGAAAACTAACTGAACCGATTGAAAGTGAAGCCTAATTAGATCTTTTAAATCATACTCTGTGGCTTCTAGAATTTATATAGTTTTATTATTTGTCAGCTCAAGTATATTTAAACACTGTTATCTATCTATATCTGTATCTCTATCTATATCTGTCTCTATACCTATATCTATATGTATCTATCTAATCTATAATCTATCTTCTGTGAGCATCATGTCAACATTAAAGTGCTTAGGAAAAAGTACATCTATTTTATCAGTTCAATATTTAAAATGGTAGTAATTTTCTGCTTGAAAATATTTTAGTCACCTATTTTTGACAAAACACAACCTAACATTTCCTGAGTATTTCATGTGATAATTGTTGGTGAGACAAACTTTTTTTGACAAAAGTGTCAAAAATCTTGACACTTGGTTTAATGCTCTATACATCATGGAACACTATCTCCCTTGATTGAATTTTAAAACACTTTTTCTCCCTACGCATGCAGGGTATTTTTTGTAAATTTATACAACTGTATTTATTTCTACCTACAAGATTTATACAACTAAATTATATATTTCTTAAGGATGTATTTGTGGTGAGTATAAGTACAGGCATGCCTCATTTTATTGCACTTCACTTTATTGTGCTTCCAAATATTGTAATTTTTTTACAAATTGATAGTCGGTGACAACCCTGCATTTCACAAGTTTATTGGCACAATTTTTCTATAACAAGTGCTCACTTTTTGTCTTTATGTAAATTTTTGGTTATTCTCACAATATTTAAAACTTATTCATTATTATTATACATTTTATGGTTATCTGTGATCAGTGATCTTTTATATTACAATTGTAATTGTTTGGTAGTGACATGAACTACTTTCATAACTTAACTGTTAAATTTTGAGTTCTGAATTTTTTACTAACAAGACTTTCCCCCAACTCTCTCTTTTTCCTAGTGCCTCTCTATCCCCTCATATATGACAATATTTAAATTAGGCCAATTAATAACCCTACATTGGTCTCTAAGTGTTTAAGTAAAAGAAAAAGTCACACATCTCTCACTTTAAATCAAAAGCTATAAATAGCTGAGCATGGTGGCTCACACCTATAATCCCAGCACTTTGGGAAGCCAAGTTGGGAGGATCGCTTGAGCCCAGGAATTTAAGACCAGTGTAAGCAACATACTGAGACCTCGTCTCCAAAAAAATTTAAAAAAAAATCCAAGTGTGGTGATGCATGCTTTTTGTCCCAGCTCCTCAGGAGTCTGAGACAGAAAGATAGCCTGAGCCTAGGAGGTTGAAATTGTGGTGAGCTGTAATTGTACAACTGCACTCCAGTCTCGGCTACAGAGTGAGACACCAACTCAAATATATATATATGTATATATGTACATATATATATATATGTATATATATATATAAATGGCTAAGCTTAGTAATGATAACATGTTACAAACCTAGACAGGCTAAAAGTTAGACCTCTTGTGTCAAACAGTTGCCAAGTTGTGAATGCCAAAAAAAAAAAAAGTTATTGAAGAAAATTAAAAATGCTAGTGTAGTGAACAAATGAATAATAAGAAAGTATAAGAGCTTTATTGTTGAATTTTAGTATCAGATATTTTAATCATTTTTTTCCTAATTCTAGATCTTGAAACCAAAGTTTTCATAATGTACCATGACATATCAGTTTAAGTTAATGAACTGTCATATCTCCAAGAAATAAGCTATTTTTTAATACTTACAGGTTTTAACAATAAGAGCATATTTACTACTTACAAATCCTTTCATATATTATATTATCTAGACATGTAGCAGAGAACCAATAAGGTCACTAGAGGAATAACTGTCATATTATCAAGGTAGATATGAAATCCAGATGCCATTTGTAATACATACACAAGTGGAATATTGATCTATATTTACTATAAAAATGTCCAGGCATCATGGTTTTACATATATGTAATAAATATGTAAATATAAATTAATAGAATTAGTATGTATATATTAGGATAATATAATAATAAACATGGGAAACTCTAAAAGTTCAAAATTTATTTACACAAAATTACTCATTAATTCTTACATATCTAAACTTGAGTCATCTTCAAAGTATCCTCTGTTTGACACAATGCACCCAGTAAGCCACATTTTCCACTACTCAAAACAGTTTTTGAACTAGTCAATTTTGCTGCCTTTTAGTGCTTCCACCATTTTTTGTTTCACTTCTTCCACATTGGCACAATGTTTCAATTTGAAGACATTTTTCATTCAAGGAAGACAAAAAAGTTACTAGGATGAAATCCGGTGAATAGAGACAGTAGGGCATGGGAGTTCATGCCATTTTTGGTCAAAAACTGCTGAACATTCAGCTTCATGTGGGCAGGTGGATTTGTGAATCACTCTTCATGAAATGGATAAATGCATTGAAATAATTTTTTTTAAAAATCACTGAAGCCCAACACAGCCTCTCACAACACCACTAGCTGGTAAACTGCTGCTAATGGGTTCCTAGAACACTTACCGAGTGGGGAAGCCTGTAATACAAGGTGTCCAAACTTCAAAAGATAATCCTGGGTTTTTTGGGTCCCAACTCATGATTTATCACTTTATTATGTTGTCTTTCTTAACATCACGAGATGTCTTAATGTAAAAAATGCTGTTCAAAAGTAACAGGTAACAATGCAATTCAGAATATACTTAGCTACTGAATTCTTTGTTTCTTTAGAGCTTCAAGACATTTCTGTGAGATTATGTGAATACAACTGAGTGAACTCACCTTACATTGACATCTGCTCTAACGTTGAGAAAATAATTATCTAGTATGTATAGGGCAATTTGTAAATATGTACACTATTTCAAAGTAAATATCTTTGTGAATGTATAAATAATAAGTGCTGCAGCATTAAAGATTACTGTTCACTAATAGTGATACCAGACATATCATTGACCTCAGAAGTTTGAGTATCTCCAAACATCTCAGTATTTTTGCACTAACCACTGTAGATCTGCAATGGATCTATTAAAGAAATTCTAGACATCATATTTTTTACTAAAATTTCTAACAAACTTTTCTCAAAATGAGTGGTAAGTGTGATTAGACAATTGAGCAAGAATTACACATGAGAGTAAAACGGGGGACTATTTATTAAAGTTCTCTTAGGAGACCAATATGGAAGCCAAGATCTTAATTCACCACACATTTGAAATTATGTCAATAGAAACTCAAATGACAGATGTGTCCAGATAATTTACAGCAAAGGAAGTTGCTAAGCACAAAGCTGTTGTATTATCCATTATCAATGATAGCAGTTTCCAAGTAATTTTAAATACAAAACTATTTGGAACGTGTAGCATTCAACAAATGTTGGAACCTTCTGAACTTGTGGAGCTGTTCTATCTTGGAGGACTGAGTTTAGTAGTACAGACCAGGCAACTAGTGCAAATAGAATAAGAGATTCAAGCCACAATGCAAATAACTGGCTAGACTCATGGGGAAAATACAAACACACCTGCACTTCTGCAAACTATTTGCTTTTTGAAAGCCAAAAATTGTCTGTTGTGACAGGAAACCCCATGCTGCTTGCTTAGCTTTACTGGTGAGCCTTCTGGCTTGACATAGGAGAAGGGGAATGTTTTGTTTGATGATTTTGGGAATTTAGCGTTCACCAAAAGAACAAAACTGTTGCAATTGATTCAAGACAACTTTCACTATTCAGAATATTGTAAACATTGATTCTGTAATAAGACCCAATAAAACTATTTCTGCCATCCTTGAAATTTTCCTTTTTTCCCTCTTCTATTTGCACCAGAGTCCATTTTGAGAGGGATAATTCACTAAAATACATACAGAATTCTTATGCAAGACATATTGACTGCTATATAGCACAAATTAAACAATCTTCGCCCTGAAAACATTTAATGTGTAACCAATTAACCATTAAAAGAATCACAGTAAAATAAGCATTAAGAACCATTAAGGCTACACAGTCCTAATGCCAGCAGTCCTTTTTAAATTAAATGCCTTGCAGCCACTGCATATGGATAGCTCAGTTCAATTATTATATGCTCAGCATTGTTCTAGGCATTGTAGGGAATACAAAATGTGACAGCAATGGCTTTGTCTTCTAGCAAGAGTAAACTCACCTGAAGACAACACATACCTGTATGCTAAGAATTCTCAAAGTCTCTTTTATTAGAATTTTCTTTTATTAATATGGGTATATGCTACACATGCCTTAAGTATTTTATTTTATTTTTATTTGAAAGATGTGGGGTACAATTCAAGGGTTAGATACATAAGTGGTCATCATACCGGTAAAGTCTGGGGTTCCCCTTAGTCCACACTTTGCCTGGTTTGAGAGTTGATACCCTTATCGAGGTTATATGCCCCCTTCCCCTGACAGTGTCCCACTACTGTCAATGCCTTTCTTAGAGTATTATAATAGATGTTCAGGCTCCACTTATGAGTAAGTACTTGTAATATTCAGATCTTTGTTTCTGTGATAGATCACTGAGTATTATAGACTATGAATCCATCCAAGTTGCTGTGAAGTCCATAATTTTGCTTTTCTTTATGGGTGCATAATATTCCATCATGTATATGTAGCAAATTTTCTTTATCCTGTCCACTTTTGATGGGCAGTATGGTTGGTTCTATGTGTTTACTGTTGTCAATAATGTTGCAATAAACATGCATGTGCAGGTATCATTTTTATAGAGTGATTGGAGTTTCTCCAGGTCTTTTCCCAGGAGGGGAATTGTTGGGTCATATGGAAGGTCAATGAATACACACTTCTCAGAAGACACACAGCCAACAGAGACATGAAAAAATGCTTAGCCTCACTAATCATCAAATAAATGCAAATTAAAACCACACTAAAATGCCACTTAATTCCAGTCAGGATGACCATAATCATTGACTCAAAAAACATCGGATCCTGAGAGGATGCAGTGAAAAGAGAATGCTTCTGCATTGTTGGTGGGAGTGTAAACTAGTACAACTTCTGTGGAAAGCAGTGTGGTGATTGCCTCAAGTATTTTCCAAATGAAGATTATTTAACTCATGCTATATAAAATTAAAATTGGATGCGTCAGCTCTATTGTTTTAGATGGGTTTTTAAATTATTATCTAAAAAGAACATAGGTCCTATTAATAGATTATCTTATCACAAAGTTTGAATGGCTTTTTTATAAATACCCGTCAAATATATTTTTTTAAATGTTAAGTTTTTGCCCACCCTCCAAAGAATGGAACAGGACATGATCTTGAGATATCTTCTTATACCTAAAGTAAAGAAGTGCTCAAAAAATTATGGGGACATGTCAAAATACACAGTCATATTGAGACATCTTATACTGGGCTAATTGGGAAATTGAGCATCAAAATAAATACTAACAGATCATAACTTATTTAATAAAATAAGAATCAATAAGTTCATAGTTATATAAACAAGCAAATAGGGTAGAAGAAAAAGCTCTTCCTTATGAATGCCAACTAGTAAATATATAATGAATAACAGAGTTCGAAAATAATCACTGAAACTTAAAACTTTAAGTGACAGTTTGAAAAAGAACTCTCTCTCTCTCTCTCTCTCTCTCTCTCTGTATATATATAATATATATATATATATATGTATACATGCTCTCTCTATTTATATATGTTATCAAAGTATATTCTCTAAAAATTGTGTATATTTACAATGGAAGAATCTGGAGAACAGCATCTTACCTAAACAAAGTTAAAATCACTAATATCAAAATAAACTTGTATCACTTGTTTTCTATCATAATGCCTTGAAAAGGCTATATATGTTTTCTGTTATGCCTGTTAAAAAATTTATAAATTAAACATAATCATGAGGAAATATCTAATATTTAGGGATGCTTTTCAAAATAACAGGCCTATACATGTCAAAAAAAATCAAGAATCATAAAAAGAATATGAGTAACTCATTTAAATTAAGAGAGACTAAAGAGACATAAAACTAAATATAATTCATGCTCCTGTGTTGGATCATGAATATGAGAATTTTATAGTTATGATGGATATTGTTTCAACAATTGTAAAATTTTATGAACTGTGGGTTAGATAATAGTTTTGTTTCTATAAGAAATGTGCAGATTTTGATAATTATACTATGACTATATAAAATAATTTCTTTTTAGGTAAAATGCACTGAAATATTTAAGTGTGCCAGGGACTGTTTAAGTGTGCTAAGGCTGCCATTTAACAAAGCAACACAAACTGGGTACTTTCATCAATAGACATTCCTTTTCTCACAGTTCTGGAGGCTAGAAATCCAAAATCAAGATTTTTGTGGGGTTTGTTTCTTTTGAAGCCGTGAGGGAAAGATCTGTTTCAGGTCTTGTTCCTTGAACTATAGATGATTGTCTTCCTCCTGTGTCTCTTTACGCGGCATTCTACCTGTATGCATTCTTGGTCTAAATTTCCCCCTTTTATAAGGGCACCAGTCATTTTGGATTATCGTCAAATTTAATGATCCCACATTCACTTAATTATCTCTGCAACAGACTAATCTCCAAACAAAGTCACATGTTGGGGTCGTGGGAATTAGAACTTCAGCTTGGGGGGGTTCACATTTCAACCCAAAATACTTGATAATTGCAATTCCCAAATTATTCTCAAATGATTCAAGATAATAAATCAATTTATAAAGGCAAGTTCTAAAGTTACATTAAAATAGAATGTGCTTTAGATCAACATCTAATCTTTAAAAATGAACTAGAATTTTTTTTTAAATAGCAATATTTCAGGTATATGCTAGGTGTGATGATAAGTTACATATGTTAAGTAAGCTAGAAGATAGTCCATGGTTAATCAAACAATAATGTCCACATTTCTGTGAAGGTATTTTGTAGACGTAGTTAACATCTGCAATCAATTTGCTTACATAAAGAAGATCACACTGGATAATGTTGATGAAAGTGTTTAACAATCATTTGAAAGTTTTTAAGAATAAAAATGGAGGCTACATGGAAATAGGGATTTTGTGTGTCAAGACTCAGCATCAATTTTTGTTTGTGGTTTCAACCTGCCAGCCTGCCCTACTGGGTTCAGACTTGCCAGTCTCTAAAATTGCGTTAGACAATTTCTTAAAATTAATATCTTTCTATACATAGAAAAGTAGACAGATGGATAGAGAGATAAATAGATAGCTACAGATAAAATCTATAGACATCTCTATCTACCAATTTATTTAAGATATATATCTTTATCTCTACCAATTACATATCTGTCATATCTATCATCTATCTATCTATCTATCTATCTATCTATCTATCTATCTATCTATCTATCATCTATTTCTCTTGGTTCTGTTTCTCTGGAGAATCCTGAATGATATGAATTTTGTTGCTGAGAGAATTTTAGATGAACATAATTGTGAGGATAAGTTTTCTAAATTGTTTCTGGAGTTTCTGGAATTAGTTCTCTAATCTGATTAAATTTCAAGTCACTCGTAACTATTTTTATGTTAAAGAGGACAATAATAGTCAATTGCATAATGTGGCAATAGAGATATGCAAAACATCACCTTTAAGTACTCCTGATCAAATACTTACTAAAGGTAAAGTTCTGAGTAACCATGCATTTGACTTTCTTAGAACATTTTTGTCAAACTAATGAGGATGGTATAGGCCGATCTTAACAGTGCTGCAGAAATGGAAGAAGGGATAAAGTATGAGCTCAGGGCTTATATTTCTACCTAAGGCTTCACACATTCTCTAAAAGTTTTTATATCTGCCTTAAAATAAATTCCATCTTCTGTAGCCACAGGGCTGAGACTCATCTGGTGAGTAAATACATTACAATGTGATCTGAATTCCCCATTCTGCAACGTATCTTCTGTAAAAATAAGGATATTAGTTTTGAAATACTGATATTCTTGAAATTGGACAGGGTACATTTAGACAGATCTTGATGAAACTAGGGACATGGAACTCCTACATGTTCAGAAGTGTTTCTTGTTGGTAGAAACAGCACCTTCCACCCTTGTCTGAGGTTAACTTGGCTTTGCTTGAAGAAGTTGTAATACACTTCCCTGAGGAAGGTGCCTTTCAGAGCACTTCAGATTCTCCTTAGTACCTAATGTCCTTCTCTTTGCTTTTAGACTTGTAACTAGATACAATCCCAGCAGGTCCTAAAAGGTGAAGTATAAAATGATACCCATAAAGAAATGCACCATAGAACTACATGATTTTTTCCAATTTACATAGACAAATCTGGAGAATATGTATGGGAAAGCATATTAAGGATGTTAGATAATGGTGAAAGGAACATAAAGTTGGATCAGGTTAAATTTATTTGTATAAACTCACTAAGAAAAGCACATTCAATGTTTCAGTTTAAGAGATTAAAGGTCTCTAATAATTTGTTTGTTTGGTTTTATGAAATACGGAGCAAAAAGTGCTCACGCTAAATAAAGATTAAACGTCAGGACCTCCTTGGTATACTGTAGAGGAAGGTATCTAAAAGTTTAGGGAATTTGAAATGTAAACTGGATCTGTTTGTGCAACTTGCTTACCCATCACAGGAGGGTCCACAGAACATACCTTTCACCACAATCCTAAAACATAAATTCTGAGGGGAACCTCAACATCACTGAACAACTCTGTAGTTGCTGTTTTCTGTATTACAGAATGCGTAGTTGAAACTACTGTTAATGAATGGAGAACCACTAAATGCAATGGTTGGTCACTGAACAGAAATCTTTAAATGGATTCTGAGGTGGCAGGGGCCCAGTGGTAACATCTAATCACTATGGTGGCTATGGTTACAATAATTGATAATGGAGTAAAAGCAGTAATAAGAATAATCTGGCTCACAAAAACCTATCATTTTAGTTACTTGACCCTGGTGTTCATAGAATAAAAATAGACAAACAGTCTACTAAATTATTTCTTGATGTGATTATGAAAAGTTTGAAGTCTATTGAGTAGAAGAAGTATAATATGAATCACTAAAATAGAATATTCCTTCAGTTAAGTTTTGAGATTTGAGTTTATAGATTCAGAATTTCATGAATGAATGGGAAGCTGAGTTTCCTTGGAGAAGAACCCCAGGATATTACCAAAAATTTATACTATTGATCTTTCTCCTAGACTTCCCTAAATGAACCTATTATCTTCTATCAGGGTGATTGTACTTTGGGGAAAAGGAAATAATCAGATTTTCAGAGTATGAATGGACAGTAGTTCCGAACTGACATTAAGTCCAAGTGACCAAAAACATCACTATGGTTCACAAGTCAAATTAAGTTTGTGGAGCACAGGGGGTCAATGGAGTTTCTTCTCAGGTCCTTTAAAAAATAGGCCCAGAGTGCTTCCAAACTATTCATTTAGTAATCCTCCCCATTTCAGAATACATAATTGAAATGGAAATACCCCCAAATTGGTAGAAATCTCAACCTCTTTTTTTTTAAACCTTTGGACTGTGGGCTACTATGGTAGGAAAGGCCAAGTGAAAACCACTAGAACTGTCTCTACCTAAAAACATTAAAAAGTACCACATTTCTGGAGGAACTTCAGATATTAGTGTAACAATCAAAGGCTTACAGGATATCTGCTCCTACCACATCCAATTCAACTCGCCTATTTGACCTGTTCAGAAAACACATAGTTATTTGAAAATGATAGTGTATTATCATAAACTGAAACAGGTGATAACTCTAATTACAGCCATGATATCAGATATGACTTTGTTTGGCAAATTAAGATAACCCTGGTGCCTACTATGCAGCTATTGAACTGGCAAAAGTCGTTCTTTTTTTTTCTTTGTACCTGTTAATAAAGACCACCAGAAGCAGTTGGACTTCCACTGACAAGGCCCACAATATACTTTCACTGTTATTCCTCAAAAGTATATCAACTCTTCAGCTTTGTGTAATCATAGGGGTGAGGGAAACTTGATTGCCTTTCTCTTTCATAAAACCATCACACGTGTCTATTACATAGATAATATTTTGCTGATTAGACTAGGGAGCAAGAAGTAGCAATTACTCTAAGCTTATTGGTAAGATATGTATTTTGCCAGTAGTTGGTAAAGTAAATTTGACAAAAATTCAGATACCTTCTACTTCAGAGGTCCAGTGGTAGGGGCACATTGAGTTATACTTTCCAAGGTGAAATATAGATGGTTATATCTGGATCCATTTACAATCATAATTTTATTTAATATTTTTAACTTTTATTTTTTTTATTTTAAAGATATGGGGCACAATTCTGAGTTAGGTATACAAATGTTCATTATGGAGTTACCCTTGTAGATGAGGTGCGCCCCTCCTTCCCCAGGTAGACTTCCACTACTGCCAATCCTGCTTCCCCAACTCCCTCCTGGCAGTTTCCCGCTACTGTCAATCCTTTTCTTATATACCACCATAATTTTAAAATAGACATCTAGTGAGCCTCTTTGGACTTTTGAGGCAACATATTCTTCATTGGGGTGTGCTACTCCAGTACATTTTCCAAGTGATGTGAAAGGCTGCTAATTTTAAGTGGGACCCAGCACAAGAGAAGTCTCTTCAGCAGGTCCAGGTTGCTATACAAACTGTTCTAGCAAGAAGGCCACATGATCCAGTAGATCCAATGTTGTTTGAAGTGTCTGTGGCAGATACAGATTCTTTTTGAAAGTTTTTTTTTTTTTTTCAGACAGCTATAGGTAAATCACAGTTGGTAAAATAAATTTGACAAAAATTCAGGAACCTACTACTTCAGTGAAATTTTTAGAGTTCCAGTGGTGAGGGCATATTGAGATATCCTTTCCAAGGTATCCTTTCCATCTATAGGTAAATCACAGTGCAGTCTTTTATAATTTAAGGGAAAAATCTTTTCATTCATTGTGAATAACTACTCTCCTTTTGATAAATAACTCTCGGTTTGTTACTGGGCTTTAGTAAAGAATTTATGCTTGAACATGAGCCACCAAGTTATCATGTGATATGAGTTTCTCATCAGAAATTGGGTGCTGTCTGACTCACCAAGCTATAAAGTTAAATATGGACAGCAGCACTTCATTATCAAATAGAAATGAAACACAAGATCAGAATTGAAAAGACACTGAAGACCCAAGTAAGTAATATAGCCACGTGATCTTAATGCCTATGGTTTCAACTCTTACTACATTACTTTATTTCACTAAGGTCTCTTCTATAGCCTCATGGGAAATACTTTATGGTTGTTTGATGGAGTGAGAAAAAACTTGGGCCTGGCTTACAGATGATTCTCTACGTTATGTAGGTATCATCTGAAAGTGGGCAGCTACAGCAGATTCTAAGGCATCCCTGAAAGACACATCCAAAATAAGTATTTAATGTAGGCAAAATTCAAGCTGTGCACCTGGTTTTAAATTATTCTTGGAAGGTGAAATTGGCTGTGGTCAATGTTTTGGCTATAGAGAGGGAAGGAAAATAAGTGACAAGGTGATCTGGAGACGAGATATGTTTACATACTTTTGTGAATGAAAAAAATGCAACATGAGTATATCTGTGTTTCATGTAAATGGATGACCTCAGGATATAAATATTTTAATAATTAAGTGAATAAGATAATTCATTCCAGTGATAACAGTAAGCCTCTTTTCCACAACACTCCTGTCATTACACAGGTTCATAACAATGGCCACAGTGGCAGAGAAGGTAGTTAAGCATGGGCTCAGCAAAATGAACTTCCTCAGGAGGATTGTCCAGGTTACTGCAACACCTGAGCGTCTAATTTCCTAGCAACAGAGACCAACACTGATTGTCTGATGTGGATCATTCACCAGGTTATCAGACAGCTACCTGGTGGCAGTTTGATTACATTGGACCACTTCCATCATGAAAGAAGCAGTGTTCTATTCTAATTGGAATAGACATTTACTCAGGAAAAATATTTATCTTTACTGCACACAATGCTTCTGCCAAAACTTATCTGAGGACTTACAGAATAACTTATATGCTATCATAGTATTACATACAGAATCAAACATAATTAAAAACACGTTTCAAAGCAATTATAGGCAATAGGTCTATGACCATAGACTTAACTTATTGTGTTTTCCATCATACTGAAGTAACTGGCTTGATAGTACAGTGTAATGGTCTTCTAGGTAGAGATACCCTGCCAGGCTGGGGCAAAGTTCTCCAGGAAGATGTATATGCTCTGTACAAATGTTCAATATATGGTACTGTTTCTACTATACCCAGAATTTGTGGATCCAGGATTCAAGGATAGAAATGAGAGTGGCATCCCTTACTGCTACCACTAGCGATCCATTAACATTTTAACTTTCAGTCTGCACAACCTTATGTTGTACTGACTTAGAGATTATAGTTCCAAAGGGAAGATTGTTTCTTCTAGAAGATTCAACAATGGTTCTGTTGAACTACAAGTAAAGACTGCCACCCAGGTACTTGGGCTCCTAGTGTCTCTAAATCAACAGGGAGAGAAAGGACTTGCTGTACTAGTTGAGGTGACTAATCCTGACTACTAAGAAGAAATTCGACTGCTATTGCACAATATACGTAAGGAAGAGTATGTCTGGAAGACAGGAGATTGCTTAGGGTAACTGTTAGTACTACCACACCCTGTGGTTAAAGTCAATGGAAAACTATGATCACGCAATTCAAGCAGGTCTACTAATGGTCAAGATGCTTCAAAAATGAAGGCTTGTAGCAGGCAAACAACTATGACCAACTGATGTTCTTGCTGAGAGCAAAAGGAATAAGGGATGGAAAAAAGTATCAATACAAGCTACAACCATATAACATTTTAGTTATAAGGACTGTAATAATTATGAATATATATATATTATTTTGATATAAATTATATATATCTATATATAATTTGTTGTTATTTTCCATCTAATCCCCTTATCATATAACATAAGATATAATAATTAAGTTTACATAGTTAAATATAGTTAACATTGTTTACAAAGTTTACATAGTTTACAAAGTTAACTATAATATTTAATTTTACATCTTTATATTTAAGTTACTGGATGTATTACTTGATAAGACCACAATAAAAAAAAATTGCACAAACTGGGTGGCTCAATCAAGATAAATTTACTTCCTCATTGTTTTGGAGGCAAGAAGTCTGAAATAAATGTGTCAGGCGAGTTGGTCCTCTCTGAGGGCTGTAAAGGAAGAGATTGTTCCAGGCCTCACGTTTGACTTTCCTGAATAAACAAAAGCCATGAAAGTTCATTAACACTAGACCTGCTCTACAAGACATGCTAGAGAGAGTCCTTCAAGTTCAAACAAAAGGGCAAAGCAAAACCATCCAAAAGATATAGCTCTCTAGGAATGTTAAATGCATAGACAAATATTTCCTATACTATTGAGGTTTTGGTGCATAGAATTTAAATAGCGAATACACAAAATATAAATTGATATCAATGCATATACAATTTGTGACATCAGTAACATAAAATGTGGGAGTTGGAGCTATGAAGAAATAGAGTTTTAGTACATGATTGAACATAAATTGTTATCAGTTTAAAATAGAATGCTGCCGGGCTCGGTGGCTCAGCCTGTAATCCCGCACTTTGGGAGGCCGAGGTGAGTGGACAGCCTAAACCTGTGGGTTCCAGACCCGCCTGGGCAACTTGGCAAGACCTCATCTCTACAATAAATCAAAAATATTAGCCAGGCCTGGTAGTGCGCGCCTGTAGTTCCAGCTACTTGGAAGGCTGAGCGGAAGGATTGCCGGAGTCCAGCAGGTTGAGGCTGCGGTGTCCGGGAGCGTGCCACTGCACTCCAGTCTGGGTGACAGAGTGAGACTTCAACTCAAAAAAAAAAATAAAAAATGAAAACGAAAAAACAAAATAAAATAGAATGCTATAATTAAAAACTTTTATGTAGAAGGTGCAGTTTAAGATGTCAACTGGACAGGTCAGACTGTGAGAGTCTCCTCAAAAGCAAAGACTCTGTGTGAGTAGGTGTGCACTGGTGGGAGAGTGAAAGTTCGTCTGAGAGGAGACTTGGGTTCATGAACCCTGGGTCCACCTCCGAGGATAACTGCAAGCCCTCACCACCCTGAGATTGGGGGGGGTGGTGGTGCATAAGATTATCTGTTGTTTGCAGGACTCTCCTGAGAAGATCCTGTTGAATCCAGTTGATTTTCATCGCCTGGCGCCTGGCACATATCATCACCTATTATAGTGGATCAGCAGGAGCCCCAGATCTGATCAATGGAATCAAGGAGAGTCAGAGAAGACCCCTATGCCCAGGGAGGAGACGCCTGCTGCAGCCATTTTCTCTTTCCCATGACCAGGCAAAGACAAGCATTGCCCCGGCCCAGCTCCACCCAGCCTCCAATTTGGGACCCAAATAATCTCATAAGACTGGGAGAGACAGAAGCTCCTCCCCCATACTGGATCAGACAGAGGTCAAATCTGTGTGACAGACTTGACAAGTAGCAAGCCTGGTGAGTCCAGATCTGATCCACCCTCCTCCGACTGTAGGCCTGGGTCATCTGATCCAACCTGTGAGCACATCAGCCTGTACTGAGAGAAACCCTATTAGGCTACGCTGAGAGCTAGAGATCAGAGCTGAAAGAATGTTGGAATTATAAGAATGACCTCAGAGCAAGTTTGTTTCCTTGTTTTTTTTTTTTTGTCTGTTTGTTTTGCTCATGTTTGGTTTTTTTTTCTCTTTCAGTTTTTGATAATGTTTTCATACTTACTTTATTTCTGTTATTTTACTGACTTTTTTCTTTTTTTTTCTTTAGACTTCCTGTTTGTGTATGGGAATAGTACATCAATAGGGAGGATTTTGTTGGATTGTGTGTTTGTATGATTATCTGTATGTTTTAGGTTTTTTTTTTTACCCTTTTCTTTGTGTCCCTTATCATTTGTTAGTTATGTCTGTCTGTTTTTCCTCTTACTCTTCTCTCTCTCGACCTTCCTCTTGCCCCCATTCCTTCCTTTTTCCATTCTTTTCCTTTTTCTTATCTCATTTTGCTTCCAGGGGACAAACCTATATCACCATTGGATGGACAGATTGTATGGCAGTGGGAAGTGGGTTTCAGGGTGCCCATACACCTGTTGGTGGGTACTTGGATCTACAGATAGATTTTTGAATCACAGCTTCCCCCTCAATTAAAACTCAAAACTGCAAAAAGTACAGTCCCCAACCCACAATTCAACTTCGGAATTGAACAAAGACAGAGGATCCACATAAAGAGGAATAGGAGATTGAGAAAGCAGAAGTAAAAGCAACCCCACCATCCCTGAACAACAGAATTAAAGAAAAGGAAAGAAAAAGTGATTTGGAGAAAAATCTACATAAATGAACCAAAACCAAAAGTAGAATATGGGTCTCACACAGGCCCCTGGGAGGTCAGACACTGAGAAAACAGACTTTGGAATGCAAACAATGAAGAGTGCACAGAATGATTGGTCTCAAACTATAAACCCAGGCACCAAGACATTAGAGAGAATAAAAATAATTGAGAAGAGATAAGAGGAAGAAAGGAAGGAGTTGATAACTGAGATAACAGTGGTAAAGAATACTGAGAATGAAATAAATTACAAACTGATAAGCACAGAAAGCAGAATTAGCCAAGCAGAAGAAAGAATCTCAGAGCTTGAGGGCCAAAATATAGAACTAAACCAAACTGTCAAAGACATCGAAAAGAAGCTTAGAAAGACAGAATAAAACCTTCAAGAGATGAGAAATTATTTCAAGAGGCCAAATCTAAGAGCAATTGGACTTCCTGATGCAGAAAGAGAGAAAGAGACCACTCTGGAACAAAAATTCCATGAAATTATTCAAGAAAACTTCCCTCGTCTCATCAGTGATGCAACCATTCAAATACAAGAGATTCAGAGAGCCCCTGCAAGAAAAGCAATGAGAAGACCAACTCTTAGACACATAGTAATTCACCCAAAGTAGGTATAAAAGAATAAACCCTAAGAGCAGCAAGAGAAAAAGGTCAGACTACCTACTGGGGAAGACCAATTAGAATAGCAGCAGGTTTTTCTACAGAAACACTTCAGGCTAGGAGAGCTTGGAGCCCAATCTTCAAAGTTCTCAAAGGCAACCAATTTCATCCAAGAATAACCTACCCAGCTAAGCTAAGCTTCATCAGTGAAGGAGAATTAAAATCTTTCCCAGGCATTCAATCCCTAAGAACTCACGCTGCCTCTAGACCAGCTGTACCAGAAACACTTAAGAAAGTATTAAACACAGAAGAAAGGGAAAAAAGAACAACATTCTTCACAAGAGTACAGGAAAAAGATTGAAAACACACACAGATAGAAATTGAAACCATTTCCCCTGAAAACTAGAACAAGACAAGTATTCCCATTCTCATCCCTCCTGTTCAGTATAGTTTTGGAAGTTCTAGCTAGAACAATCAGAGAAGAGAAGGTGATCGGTGGTATCCAAATACCACTGAAATCAAGTGGTAAAAAGAGAAAAATCAACTGATTCCCCTTTGAAAGAAAGAAAGAAAAGAGGAAATCAAGTCATTCCTCTTTGCAGATGACCTGATTCTATAACTCGAAAACCCAGGACAATCTGTCAAAAACCTCCTTGCACTGATAAAGGACTTTGGCAAAGTCTCAGTGTATAAATTGAATGTGCAAAAGACTATCGCATTTCTATATACCAATAATAAACAAACAGAAACCCAAATAAAAAGGACAATCCCATTCACAATAGCGCCCCCAAAAAGAAAAACCTTGGCATCTTCCTAACCAGAGACGTGAAAGAGCTTTACAATGAAAACTACAAAACACTGCTCAAAGAAATCACAGATGACTCAAAGAAATGAAAATATATTCTATGTTCATGGATTGAAAGAATCAACATTGTTAAGATGTCCATCCTACCCAAGGAAATCTACAGATTTAATGAAATACCTTTAAATTACCAGTATCATTCTTCTCTGACCTGGAAATGAAAATACAGGAATTCATATGGAAACATAAATGAATAGCCAAAACATTCATCAGCAAAAAAGTAAAACAAAAATGAAACAAAACAAAAATAACAGGAGGTATCACACTTCTAGACTTCTGATTCTGTTATAAGGCTTTAATAATCAAAACAACCTGATACTGGTACAAGAACAGGCACATAGATTAATGGAAAAGGTTAGAAATTCTAGAGGCAAAACCTTCAATTTCTCAACCAACTCATCTTTGACAAAGCCTCCACCATCAACCACTGGGGACAGGGGAACCTATTCAGTAAATGGTGCTGGGGAAACTGGTTGACCTCATGCATAAGGTAAATTTTTCTTTAAATGTTTGCTGGACTTCTTCATTAAAGTCGTCTAGCACTAAACTTATTGGATTTGATTACCGAATTCAATCTCCTTGCTTGTTGTTGATTTGTGCATGTTTTTTGTTACTTCATGATTCAATTTTTGTACATTACATGTTGGTAAGAATTTGTCTATTTCTTCTAGATTGTCCAATTTGTTAGCAGACAATTGTTCACAGTATTCTATTATAATATTTTTTATTTATGTAACTTTAATTGTAATGTTCTTTCTTCCATTTCTGATTTTAGTTATTTGAGTTCTTTTTGGTTAATCTGTTTGTTATATTGATCTTTCATGAAACCAACTTCTAGATTCCCTGATATTTTGTATTCTGTATTTATCACTAATCTAATCTTTAATATGTTTTTTCTTCTGCTAGCTTTGAGTTTTATTTTTCTATTTCTAGTTATTTTGCATTATAAAGTTAGATTTTTGACTTAACATCTTTTTTAAATGTACACATTCATAGCTTTAAGCTTGTCTCTTAGCACTGATTTCACAGCATACAATAAATATTTTTAAAACATTTTTATTTGACGAAAATTGCACTTATGTGTCATGTAAAGCATGTTTTGAAATATGTATACATTATGCAATGCTTAAATTAAAGCTAATTAGTGTATGCATTACCAGCAGGGGAGATGTTAGTCATAGAATACAAAATGTCAATTACATAGGAGGAATAATAAAAGATCAATCATGCAACATGGTAACGATAGCAAATTACAATGTATTGTATTTTAAAAATTGCCAAAACAGTAGATTTTAATTGCTGCATTCCATAAATTTCTATACGTCTTGTTTTTATTTTAATTTGTTTCATACTACTTCCTGATTTTTCTTGTGAATTCTTTGACCTGTAAGTTGTTTAAGACTACATTGTTGGCAGGTCTCAGGGGCTAAGTCTGTAATCCCATCATTTTGGGAGGCCACGGCGAGTGGATTGCTTGAACCCGAGGGTTCGAGACCCACCCAGGCCACGTAGCGACACCTCATCTCTACAATAAATCAAAAATTAGCCTGGTGTGATAGCGTGTGCCTGTAGTTCCTGCTACTTGGAAGACTGAGTTGGAAGAATCACGGGAGCCCAGTAGGTCGAGGCTGCGATGGCCGGAAGCATGCCACTGCCCTCCCCTCCAGTCTGGGCAACGGAGTGGGACTCCGACTCAAAAAAAGAAAAAAAAGAAAGAAAAAGACTACGTTGTTTAATTTCACCATGTTCTTTAAATTCAAATTTTTTTTTTTCATAATTTCAATTTTAATGAATTTGGTTAACACTTGTTTGGTTGCCTAACGTGCTCTATCCTTGAGAATGTTCCATATGCAAGTGAGAAGACTGTATTTTGCTGTTGTTGGGTGGCATGTTCTTTAAAGCTCAGTTAGCTAGCGCTACTTGGTCTCTGGTGTTGTACAAGTCCTCTATTTCTTTATTTATCCTTTGTCTGGTAGGTTTATTCATTACTGAATTAACCTACTATTTTTTTGTTGCTGATTTTTTTTTTACTTTAATTATGTTATGTTTTGTTTATATAGTTAGGGCCTCTGAGGTCTGATTCATAAATATTTATAATCATTATATAGTATTGGTGAATTTATCCTTTTAGCATTATGTAATGTCCTTTGTCTCTTATAACTCCCTTATTGTTTTGTTTTGTTGAGAGTCTATGCTATCTTATTGCAGCTCCTCTTGTTCTTTTTCCATTAGAATTTGCATGGAATATCTTTTTCCATTCTTTTACTTTCATCCTATTTGATTTTTAGATTTTAAAACATTCATCTCTTATAAATACAGTATATAGTTCATTTCTTTATTTAAATTCATTTAGTCAATCTATATATTTTGATTGAAGAGTTTTATTATTTTACAGTTAAAATAACTACTGATAAGGAAGGGCTTAATATTGCCATTTTGATAATTGTTTTCTGTGTATCTTGTAGCTTTTTTGTCTTTCATTTTCATTCTTAAGGCCTTCCTTTGTATTCTGCTGATTTTTTTGTAGTGATGTGCGTTGAATGCCTTTTTATTTCCTCCTGTGTATATTCTATCGATATTTTCTTTGTGATTATACTACAATTGCATACAACTTTTTTTAATTTTTAATTTGAAAATTGTGGGGTACCATTCAGGGTTAGATATACAATATTCATTGTGCAGGTACCCTTGTTGATGCGGTGTGCCCCCCCTTCAGATTCCCACTACTGCCAATCTCACCTTCCCATTCCCCCACATCCCCACAGTTTCAATCACAGTCAATCCTTTTCTTATAGTATTACAACAGTTGTTCAAGGTTCACTTATGAGTGAGAACATGTGATACTCTATTCTTTGTTTCTGTGAAAGCTCGCTCAGTATTATAGACTCTAAGTCCATCCAGGTTGCTGCAAAGTTCATGATTTTGTTCTTCTTTATGGCTACGCGATATTCCATTGTATATATGTACCATCATTGTGTGAATATTCCATGCTAATGAATTGGAAGAATCAGCATTGTTAAGATGTCCATTTTACCTAAGGCAATCTGTAGATTTAACACAATACCCATCAAATTACCAGCAACATTCTTCTCAGACCTAGAAACCACAATACAATAATTCATATGGAAATATGAACAACCACGAATAGCCAAAACAATCCTCAGCAAAAAACAAAAACAAACAAAAAAACAAACCAAACCAAACAAAACAAAAACAAAGCAGGAGGTATCACACTCCCCAACTTTAAACTTTATTATGAAACTACAATAATCAAAACTGCCTGGTACTGGTACAAGAACAGTCATATAGACCAATGGAATAGAATTGAGATTCCAAAAGC
Organism: Tarsius wallacei; assembly: GCA_963574415.1. NCBI lineage: Eukaryota > Metazoa > Chordata > Mammalia > Primates > Tarsiidae > Tarsius > Tarsius wallacei. The sequence continues at coordinate 33,513 of CAUYQG010128352.1, forward strand.
AAAACCTCAATTTCTCAACCAACTCATCTGCGACAAAGCCTCCTCCACCAACCACTGGGGAGACGAGAACCTAAATGGTGCTGGGAAAACTGGCTGATCACACACAGAAGATTAAAACAGGAGCCCTACCTATCCCTATACACAAAAATAAACTCTAAATGGATCAGAGACCTAAAGGTAAGACCTCAAACTATAAGAATCTTAGAAAATACAAGAGACACTCTTATGGAAATTGGAACTGGCAACCAATTCCTGATCAAAACCCCAATTGTCCATGTCATAAGAGATAAGATAGACAAGTGGGACTTCATCAAACTGACAAGCTTCTACAAAGCCAAAGAAACCATCAAGAGAGTGGGGGGACAGCCCACAGATGGGAAAAAATATTTGTCCACTGTATATTTGACAGAGACATAACATCTAGGATCTACAAGGAACTCAAAACATGCTGAAAAGAAAAAAAAGCAAACAGCCCCATTACAACGTTGGCAAAAATATATGAATAGACACTTCTGGAAAAAAGACATATGGGCAACCAGCAGATACATGAAAAAGTGCTCAGCCTCACTAATCATCAAAGAAATGCAAATTAAAGCCACATTGAGATACCACATAATTCCAGTCAGGAGGGCCATTATTAACTCAAAAAACCAACAAAATCTGGAGAGGATGCAGGAAAAGGGAACACTTTTACACTGTGGGTGGGAGAGTAACCTACCACAACCTCGGTGGAAAACAGTTTGGCAATTCCTAAAATTCTAAAATCCAACCTTCCATTTGACCCTGCAATCCTCCTTCTGGGAATATAACTGGAGGAACTAAAATCACTCTATAAAAAATATACCTGCACACATAATTATTGCAACATTATTCACAATAGCATGGAACCAACCATGCTGCCCTTTGAAAGAAGACTAGATTTTTTTTAATGTGGTACATAAACACGATGGAATATTATGCAGCCATAAAGAGGGACAAAATTAAGAACTTCACAGCAACTTGGATGGACTTAGAGTCTAAAATAATGAGTGATCTATCAGAGACACAAAGAACTGAATATCACATCTTCTCACTTATAAGTGGGCCTTGAACAATTATCATAATACTATAAGAATGGGGTTGGCAGTATTTGGAAGCTGCCAGGGGAGGGGGGCACACCTCATCACCAAGGGTACCTGCATAATGAACATTTGTATACCTAACACTGAATTGTGCCCCACATCTTTCAAATAAAAAAATGAAATAAAAAGAAGACATGCTAAACAAAAGAAGCAAATTACAAAAGACCACATATTTTATAATTTTACTTATATGAAATGTCAAAACAGAAACATATAGACACAGAATGTAGATTAGTGGTGTCCTGGGACTAGGTTGTTTGGTGGAAAATAGAAAGTGACTGCTAGTGGGTATAGAACATTTTTGGGTAAAGATGTTCTAAAATTAGATTGTGGTAATAGTTGCACACACTTAACATGTTCAAAACCACAGAACTTGACACTTTAAACAGGTAAATTTTATTCTATGCTAGTTATGTTGCCATAAAGCTGACTTTTAGAAAAAAAGAAAAAATAACATCAGTGTTTTCAGATTTTTTCAAATATTGAAGTAAAGAAAATGTTTCCAAACTGGTTGTATAAGGCCAGCATTACTCTGATACCATAGTCAGACAAGACAATAGGAAGGAAGGAAGGAAGGAAGGAAGGAAGGAAGGAAGGAAGGAAGGAAGGAAGGAAAGAAAGAAGGAAGGAAGGAAGGAAGGAAAAATAAAGTAAAAAATCCTTTAGACTAATATTTCAAATGAAAATTGACACAAAAATCCTCAATAGAATACCAGCAAATGGAATTCAGCAGTACATTACAAGAATTATTCACTCTGAACAAGTGGGACTTATCCTTGTAATGCATGGCTGGTTAAACATACGAATATTAATTAATGTAGTGCATCACATTAACATAAAGAAAGACAAAGATCACAGGATCATTTCAATTAATATAGAAAATACATTTGGAAACATTCAACACCTTTTCAGGATTAAAAAAAAAAAAACTCAAACTAGGAATATAAAGTAATCACCTCAACATAATAAAGGTTATTTATAAAAAGCTCAGAGTTAACGTCATACTCAATAGTGAAAGACTGAAAACTTTTCCTTCAGGATTAATATGAAGACAAGGATGACTTTTTTTTTTTAAACTTCTGTTCAAGGTAGCATTGTAAATCTTAGCTGGAGCAATTGGGCAAGAAATATAAAGCAAAAAAATCCAAATTGGAATGAAATAATTTAAATTATATCTGTTTCAGATAGTTTGATTTTATATGAAGAAAATCCTAAACAGTTTTTATAAAACTCTGATAAAACTGAAAAATGATTTCAGAAATCATGGATTAAAAAAAGAAACATGTAAAAAAAAAAAACCCCTATATTTCCATAGTTTTTCTTTTTTTCTTTCTTTTTTTTTTTTTTTTTTGAGTTGTAGTCTCATTCTGTCGCCCAGACTGGAGTGCAGTGGCTGCTTCCGGCCGCCGCAGCCTCGACCTGCTGGGCTCCGGCGATCCTTCCGCCACAGCCTTCTGAGTAGCCGGAATTACAAGCACGCGCTACCATGCCCGGCTGATTTTTTGATTTATTGTAGAGATGAGATCCTGCCAAGTTGCCCAGGCGGATCTCAAACCCGCGGGATCAGGCAATCCACTCACCTCAGCCTCCCAAAGCGCGGGATTACAGGCTAAGCCATCGAGCCCGCCTCATAGTTTTTCAATAAACAATCTGAAATGGAAATTAACAAAACAATTCAATTTATAATAGTATCAAAAAGAATTAAGTAGTTAATAATCAAACTAATGAAGGTGAGTAAAGATTTGTATCCTGTAAACTGCAAAGCACTGCTGAAAGAAAATAAAGAAAGCTAAATGGAAAGACGTCCCCGTTTAGGATCAGAAGATTTAATATTGTTAAAATGTCTGCACTATACAAAGCAATGTGCAGATTCACCACAATCCCTGTTAAAATTCCAATGTAATTTTTGCAAAAATTTAAAAAATCACCTCCAAATCTATCTATCTCTATGTGTGTGTGTGTGTGTGTGTATAGGTGTGTTCTATTGGTTTTATTACTTTGGAAACCCTGATCACCAAAAAAAAAAATAGCATTCACTATTCACTTAGTGGAAAATAGATACAATTTCACATTCACTGCCACAATTTTCTATTAAAAGTTTAGCTGAATAAACTATGTATTGAGGAGTATCTGAAGGATATGAAAGCAAACTATTAATTTTTATGTCTGGATTATGAAAAATCCAGTCGCAAATTAAATGACAGCGATTTGCCTAGACAGTATTGTATTATTCCCCACTGACGCCTCCTCTATTGCCACCAGTGACTGCTTGCTTTTTCTAACCTGTTCTTTATTGAGATTTCATCTGTCTGTTCTGAGGAGCGTTATAAGAAAAGTTTTTGATGAAACTCATCACTCTGTTTATTATAAGGATGTTACTGATGACATTCAGTACATTACAAGGACCCTCTGGAGAAATTTTGTCTTGATTTTAGTACTGAAAAGTTTTGCCTTTTCTGAGATATTGGTTTCATTTCTCTGCACTGTGCTTTTGATCAAAAGTGAACAGAGGTTCACTTTTTTTGCTAGAAAGTGTTATAGTTAAGTTGGCCCACAAGTAATAAGTGTATAAAATTTAGCGTTCTGCATTTTTAAAAAATCAGCCTAATTCTTGTCTCCATTTTATTTTCACAATCTTTATCTATACATTTCTCTTCCATGATTAACTTATTTGATATTGTATATATGAATATGTGTCTTTTACATTTTTATAGGCTAACATGTACCCTTTCTGGAACATAATAGCAATGTAAATAAGTACAAAATATAAAACAAAAACTGAGACTAAATGTGGGGTTATGATTTACCTAGATCCTACGACCAACCTATGCATGCATTCTTCAAGAAACCCGGTCTCATGTTTTACAGTCTTACCAAAATTCAAATGTCCATACAAGTCAGTGTCTGCTTGAAGGCTAAAATTGAGTAATGCCTACAATGTGTAGTGCATCCTGAAAAGAAGGATGAGGTCACTCTGACTCCCTAAGGAATGTAGGATGTGAGCAGTGTCTTCAAAATAAACAGAACTTGGATGACTATGGAAGGAATTATAAAGGCAACCTTGCAATGAAAAAAATAGAGTTGTGTGAATGGGTATAATGTGTTCCAGAGAGCATGAAAAAGCAAACCTCTCTGGAATTGAGATTTTACAATAAGTAGCAGCAAAAAGAAACCAAGAAATAACAGCTAAATAGGTAGCACAAGCTTTGATCACAGTGGTCCTTGAATGCCAAAATGTGGTGTTCAGAAATAGTTTTGTAGTTACTTGTCATGACTGCCTCTCACAAGAAGGTTGCCTACTCTAAAAAGAAGGTTGACATAACTATAAGATCAACCCTTCTTTGGTCACGCTGGAAATAGAACACTGAGCTCAGAAGAAAAAATGGAAGAAATAAGCAATTAAATGGCAACAAACCTTAGAAACACAATCAAATCATTCCTTCCTTTATCTCTGAAAAGAGAAGAATAGAGGCCTGAGGGCTAGACAACCTTATTCTCTGAGAAGTTTGGCAAAATTCCAGAGTTGGCCAATCTTCACTGGAGTTCTGATCCTTCAAGATGGAATGGAATGGCAGAAGTGAGCAATCATTATATGCCTATTTTATGAGGGTTGATGGATACTTCAGAAACATCTTTGCCCACTCCTCTCCCTCACTATGGAATCACTGGGGATGAATAACAAATGTCTGCCTAATCTACTAAATATATCTCAAACAAGTACATTCCTTCCCATGTCCACTGCCATTATCATAGTCAGGTCGTCTTCCCACTCTGGTATTATTCAATAGCCTCTTAATTGAGCTCCTTGTTTCTAAAGTTTTCCCCTACCCACACACTCAATCCCTGCTTTTCACAGATGGTAGCTTTTAAAATGCAAATCTACTTCTTTCACTCTTCTGTCTAATACCTTTCAGTGGTTCTTCATTACTACTGCAATGATTTCCTAATCGGTTTTTTTACCCATGAAAACGCAGTGAATTCAATTTAGTGAGTCATAGTCATCAGTTTAAACCATAGAACAAAATGTTTCAGGATGCTCATACATATTATAGGTAGGTATTTTCATGGGAACTTTTGTTTTAGTTATATAAAATATGTATAAACACATATATGTATATATACTTATGAGTGCATATAGAGATGTAGGCTTGTATATGTGTATTATGTCACAAAATACACATATACATGCCTACACGAACAATTTAAAAGATACTGACATACTGGGGGGGGGGGGGAATAAACTCTTTATCATGGTACAAAATTCATTATTAAGTTCATTGGTTCTCAAATATGAGTCTGAGTCAGAATCACCTGGTGGGCTATTTAAAGCATAAATTGCTAAGCCTCACCACCAGATGATGATGCTTATAGGGGCCTTAGTTATTTTTCTAATGTGATCCTTTAGTGAAGGAGGGAGCCTAGGATGGGTCACAGGCTCTAACAAGTTTCCAGGCGAGGCTGTGCTGATGGTCTGAGGACCAGATTTTGTGAACCACTCCTTGAAGTCTGTCAGCAAACCTCCTTGACTAGCAGAGTAATGCTTATTATTATAGCTTCCAAAGCCCTGTCACCTAGTTTTTATTTTATTTTATTTTTGTATAAATTTAAAGTGTACAAGTGCAGTTTTGTTACATGAATATATTGTGTAGTGGTAACGTCTGGTTTTTAAGTATTATCAGTAACCAAAAAATGTACATTGCACTCACTCAATAATTTCTCATTCAGTAACCTGGTTTTTAGACCTTTCACTGAATTCCTGTTTTTTTGTCCTTCACACTTACTTTAATGAAGTTTTTTTCCCCAATTTTTCTTAAGATAAAAGCACTTATCTGTGCTTTTTTTCTCTTTTGATCCTTGTTTTTATTTTTTTGAATTTTATTTTATTTTAAAGACGTGGGGTACAGTTCAGGATTAGGTATAAAAATTATCATTGTACAGTAAAGTTTAAGCCTCCCTTTCACCCCCACTTGAGATCAGGTACCCTTATTGATGCTGTGCGTTCCCCATCCTCAGCCCCAGCAGTTTCCCACTACTGCCAATTCCTTTCTTAAAGTATTATGCTAGATGTTCAGGTTCCGCTTATGAGTGAGAGCATGTGGTGCTCAGTTATTTGTTTCTGTGATAGATCACTGAGAATGATAGACTCTAAAACCATCCAGATTGTTACAAAGTGCATAATTTTGTCCTTGTTTATGGCTACATCGTAGTCCATTGTGTATATGTATCACTTTTTTTTTTTTTTTAGCCAGTCCAGTTTTGATGGCCAGCATGGTTGGTTCCATGTTTTTGTTATTGTGAATAGTGCTACAATAAACATGCATGTGCAGCTGTCTTATTGGTAGAATGATTTGAGTACCTCTGTGTATAGTCCCAGAAAGCGGATTGCTGGATCATATGGAAGGTCAACGTCTAGTTCTTTTAGGAATCGGCACACTGCTTTCCATAAGGGTTGGGCTAGTTTGCATTCCCACCAACAGTGCAGAAGCATTCCGTTTTCTCCACGTCCTCTTCAACATCTACTTGTTTATCTAATCCTGAATTTTATGCTATGCTTTTAAAATAAAAAAGTTGAGAAATAATAAAAATAAAATAAATAATAATGTAATATCTCCAATACACCAAAAATATTTTAAAATGTAAGTTCAAATTAAATTAGCTAATTAATTACTGTTAATATTGAGAAAAATAATTCTATAAAACACAGGAGACACCCTTACAGAAATTAAGTTGGAATAGGCAAGCAATTCCTGATCAAAACCCAAGATGCCCATGCCATAAGATATAAGACAGACCAGTGGGACCTCATCCAACTGAAACTCTTCTGCAAAGCAAAATAAACTGTCAAGAGAATGAAGAGACAGTTCACAAAATGGGAAAAAAATATTTGCCAACTGACAAAAATCCTAACATCCAGTATCCATAAGGAACACAAACATGCCAAAAGGAATAAAAGCAAAGAGCTCCATTAAAAGTGGGCAAAAAACATGAATAGACACTTCTCAAAAGGAGGCATACGAGGAACCAAAAGATACATGGAAAAAGGCTCAACTTCACTAATCATTGGAGAAATACAAATTAAAACCACAACTGAGATACCACCTAACTCCAGTCAGGATAGTCATCATTAATAAAACTAAAAACAACAGATGATGAAGAGGACGTGGAGAAAACGGAATGCTTCTGCACTGTTGGTGGGAATGCAAACTAGCCCAACCCTTATTGATGCTGTGCGTTCCCCATCCTCAGCCCCAGCAGTTTCCCACTACTGCCAAT
>CAUYQG010128359.1:0-17562 GCA_963574415.1 Tarsius wallacei
TTCCAGCTACTTGGAAGGCTGAGGCGGAAGGATCGCCGGAGCCCAGCAGGTCGAGGCTGCGGTGGCCAGGAGCGGCCACTGCACTCCAGTCTGGGTGACAGAGTGAGACTCCAACTCAAAAAAAAAAAAAAAAAAAAAAAAGAAGGTGGTGGGGGAGAGAGGAGGAGGAGAAAGCAATTATCATAGGATCAATATAAAAACATCCTCAACCCTCACACTAGAAATGCTAGGTAAATTCTATTATACCTTACAGAAACTGATAATTCTGGTATAAGATATATGCATAGATCTATCCTTAGACTCTTTTTCTTATAAAAATAGTGTTTATTGGAAAAGTTAAAAGTACAGAAATATAAAAATAAAAGTCCCATGCTATTTGAAGACTTTATACTCATTTTTTTGTGTGTCTAGTGTTATTCTGTCATCTCACAATCCAAAAGGAAATCAAATACATGAACAAAACCTTGTTGCAATATTACTTGTAAATTTAGACAAAAACCTCTGTATAGCATGTTTTGCATAAAAATCCAACAGTTTTTGAAAGAAATAATTCTTCATAAATAAATAAGATTATCCTAGAAAAGTAAAGATGTTCAAAACCAGAAAAATCTATTGCTGTAGCTCATTACGTTAACTAAACACAGTAGAACTACCATGTAAGCATCTTGGTTGACAGACGTTTATAAGTAATTGATATAATGTAGTAACTATTTCTGATTAAAAATAAATAAATAAAATAGAGTTGAATTTTTAGTAATCTAGGACTAGAAGGATACTTCTTTCATTATCAGAGTATTAGAAAATTAAAGAAATTAAAACAAAACTCTTACTACTGAAATAATAGAGGCATTCCTATTAAGGTCAGGAATTAAAAAGGTCTCATATGAAAAGACTCAATATGGTAAAGTGATAATTCTTCATATCATAAAAAGGGAAATACCTGTTATCCACTTATACGAATCAACAGTTCACTATGGTCCCAGCCTTTAAGATAATTAAAAAATACTAAGATCGTGACCTGTCATTATTTGAAAATGCAGATTAGAAACTCTCAAATAATTCTATAAAAAATTAATAGAACTCATTGGAGTTTAGTAACAAAACTAAATACAAAGTAAATATACAAAAGTCAAAAACGGAATACAAAGTAAATATACAAAAGTCAATAACTTTTCATATGCCAGTAATATCTAAACACTTGGGTGCACTCAGCTGTAGTTAGAGATGCTGATTTAACCAAATTTTAAACCTTGTTTCCTTAAAAGGGAATCTAGAGAAAGTCAGTTCAATCATCTGAATGTTCAGTGGCTCAGTGATGTCTTCAAGGACCTAAGCAGTTTTCATTTTTCTACTCCATCATTGCAACTTGTCGCCCTTATGTCTTCCTATTTGTGGCCTCATGACCACATTATGGCTATTCCAACCAGATATTCCTGCTCATTAGCATTGAAAGAAGAAGAAAGAATGGAGACAAAAGCAAAGAGGTTTTCTTTGTACGAAGGAGTTAAATTTATCAAGTTTTCCCTTATCATACGTTTCATAAAGTTATGTGGCACGTGTAGCAGGGAAAGTGAACAGCAAGCAAATGACACAATCATTTGGATTGCCACGACTGGCTTAGACCAATCATAATTCATCCTCTGGGAAATGGCACGTTGCTACTTCCAGACAAAAATCAGACTTCTGTTAGCAATAGAGAAGTGGTCAGAGGACTACTTGGTAGATGACTCACGATATATGCCAAGTTATGCTAGAGATATAAGATATATCTCAAAATACAATGGAGAAATAAAATCCCAGCCACTCAACTGACCATTTTTTTAAGAACCTATAAAATCTCTAAAATAAACAAAATATGCAATATCTATATAATGATATTTGAAAATTTTACTGAAAGACTTCATAAAAATGGAGAGGTATATCACAATCTCATATGAAAAGACTCAATATGGTAAAGTGATGATTCTTCATATCATAATCTAACAATTCATAGCAGTTCTAATCAAAATGTCCATTTGTATTACCTTGATAGCTGATTCTTAAAGTTTATCCATAGGAAGAAATAATCTTTTTACAAAAATAAGACTACCTCACAGCCCAACTCCCCATCAGATATTATAACACATTTATAATGATATCATGACAAAAACAATATGGTATTGGTACAGAATAGAATACAATAGCAGAACAAAGAGTGGAACACAAAATAATAAAAGTTCAAAAACAGACTATGTAAACATGAGGATTAGTGTATAATAAATATGCTATTTCAAATCAGCCAGAAATAATTATTTTCAATTTGATTTTGGAAAAATGTTTCCACTTGGAAAAAATGATTTCTTTCTTTTTCACACAATATGCGTAAATAAATTTAAGATGGATTAAAATCATAAACATAGAAAAACAAAGCTATAACATGCTGGAAGTCATGGGAAAATAATTGTATAGTTTTCAATGTAAAAGAACATAAAATCCAGATTGAACAGTTAAATATGCATAATAAATTCTATAGGTAAAGATAAAAGAAAAATGACAAACATGGAGAAAAAATTTGCAATGTAAATAACAAAGAATAAATGTTATTTGCAAAAAGTTCTAATGATTTACTGAGAAAAAGAAAATTTATATTTTTTAAATGGACATAAGATATCATCAAGCAATTGATGGAAAGCATACAAAATGAGCAAATCACATTAAAAAGATATTGTATCTCTAGTAATCATAGAAGTAATGATAATAAGCTGGGCTCGGTGGCTCAGCTTGTAATCCCAGCACTTTGGGAAGCTGAGGTGAGTGGATTGCCTGAGCCCGCGGGTTCGAGACCCACCCAGGCAACTTGGCGAGACCTCATCTCTACAATAAATTAAAAAAAAATTAGTCGGGCTTGGTAGTGCGCGCCTGTAGTTCCGGCTATTTGGAAGGCTGAGGCAGAAGGATCGCCGGGGCCCAGCAGGTCAAGGCTGCGGTGACCAGGAGCAGCCACTGCACTCGACTGGGTGACAGAGTGAGACTCCAACTCAAAAAAAAAAAAAAAAGAAGGAGTGATAATAAAGTACTATAATAATGATAAAATAATTTCAATCATCAGATTGTCAGATAATTTTAAAATCAATAATCCATGTTGACATGGGTATACTAGTACTAAGTTAGTGAAAGTATAAATCCATACAGTGCTTTGGTGGCCAATGGGTCAATGTCTACCAAAATTTAAGATAGTAATAGGGTTTTTGACACAAATTGTACTACAAATCCATTTTATAGAAATATTTGAATATGTGCATGAAAGTTTATTGTTTCTAATAGGGGAAAAACCGAAGCTACTAAAATGTCAGATAATAGTGAAGATATTTTATGTTTTAGTATATAAATTTAAACTATTACAAGTTTCTATGTTTTCATTAATATTAAGATAGTCCTATTTGCATTGACATGGAAAGATCTTTAAGATATATTATTAAATGGAAAAAAGTATCATCTACATTTTTACACCATTACTATTGCATTTATATTATAATTATTATATTTGTATATTTTATCATATAAGTGTATAAATGCATAGGACAGTATCCAAAAAGATGCTTTTATAGATAATTTATAGTTTGGATGATGTTAACACAGGGAATGGAAGAGGGTAGAGAAACAATAGTTATAAAGGGGTTTTAATATTTTAGTTTACATATTTCTAGCTGCTCAAATTTTTCAGAATAAGCATATATCATTTGCTTTTGCAATTAAAAAATATCTTAAGTGGACAGTTTAGAATTTGGATTAGTCAGACCAAAGTCCAAATTTTGCATATATCAGCCAATAGCTGTGTGACTTGAATTTTTCTTTTTTTTTTTTGAGTTGGAGTCTCACTATGTCACCCAGACTGGAGTGCAGTGGTCGCTCCCGGCCACCACAGCCTCAACCTGCAGGGCTCCGGCGATCCTTCTGCCTCAGCCTTCCAAGTAGCTGGAACTACAGGCGCACGCTGCCACGCCCAGCTAATTTTTTGATTTATTGTAGAGATGAGGTCTCACCAAGTTGTCCAGGCGGGTCTTGAACCCGCAGGCTCAGGCAATCCACTCACCTCAGCCTCCCAAAGCAGGGGATTACAGGCTGAGCCACCGAGCCCAGCTGACTTGAATATTTTTGAATCCACTTCTCAACCTACAAATTAGGTCAAATATTACTTACTTCCTAGATGTGTTAACAGACCAAATGGGATTATTTATGAAGAACACCTGGCCCACAGTAGGTGCTCAACAAATGTTGGTTTTCTAAATGACTGTGAACTATAATCCCTGTTATTAGCTTTTAGAATAATAGAAACAAATGAACTATAATCCCTATTATTAGCTTTTCTTATTTAGCCTTAAAGGAAACATGGGTTTGATCAAGCAAGTTTGATGAAGCATTTTTACTTGAAATTTTCATTGAAAGATGGCAGATATGGTCTGTGTTTTCAGATGAACTAAATATGTAGTTGTTTGACCACTCATTCATTTATACAGTAAATATAGTGTTATTTACTATATGGCAGCCAGTATGCTAAACGCTTGGGGTATAAAGATAAATAAGCAACAATCCTTTTAATTGAGGAGCTTGAGGGTTACTTTAATGTTTTCAGTTTAGTGAGATAAATACAATTCTAGAACCAATGCTAAGGATATAGAAAAGAATAATGATGAGAAAACACAGAATTTGAAAATCTTTGAATTGGGAGGACCAAGAGATCGTTTATTCAACTGCCTATCCAAAGCAAAAACCCCTTCCACGGCATTCTTGGAAGACTGTCAAATAGTTTCTGCTAGAATAACAACTACAATTTACTGAATGTTTACTATTGTTCCAGACTTTATACTAACTCTTCATACACAGTATCTCCATCCAAACATCACAAAAAATCTGAAAGCTCGTTATTATTATACACAATTTACAGACAGAAATTGAGATCCTGAGAGGTCAAGTAACTTGTCTGAGGTCACACAGCTAATTCACAGGGCTAAAATTTGAATCTAGGTCAGCCTTATTCCAGAGCCTATGTTTTTCATCTGAACCAATACACCTAATCGCCCTCACGGCTGGAATACTTCCAATGATAAGAAACTCACTATATCAAAAGGCAGCTGTTTTGCTTCTTGCAAAGTTCTTTCCTATAGAGTGCTTGAATCTGTTTTCTTTTAATGTCCGTTCCACACTTCAGCAAGCATCAAGTGACACTTCCAGTGTAATTGGACTTGCCAGGCATATGAAGATGCTTAAGACATGGTGTCTACCTTCAAATAGTGTATAGTCTTCTCTATACGCTACAGGAGGGCCCTCCAAAAATTTTATTTATTTTTTCACTCCCATCCTCTTCCAAGTTTAAAGCTCTTTACCTCCAACTTTATGATACTGTTGTGCACTAAACATCCTCAGTTCTTTTAGCTGTTGTTAAATTTCTAGAGCTTTTGCCACCTCGATTTCTTTTCTCCAGATGTGTATCTGATACTGTACTTAAAAGACAGGGTTTTGAAACCAAACCATGCTAGGCCATGGTAGTACAGAGGAACTTAAGCAGACTTTCATTTGAATATCAACTTCAATAAATATTGCAGTGATGGTTCTAGCTTTTGATAGCAGTAATGTTATTTATTTACTTATATTAAATCAACTCTGTTCTGCTGACTCCTTCCCTTTTTCTTTATTACAAATACTGGCCTATCCAGGTCCTGAGTTTTCTCCTTCACTTTGAACTTGTAAAATCAAATCTTAAATTCTTAAATCAAGACTATATTACTATTCCTGGTATATACTTTTTTTTTTAGTTGGAGTCTCACTCTGTCGCTCAGTTTGGGGTGCCGTGGCACACTCACCGGCACTCCAGCATCGACCTGTTGGGCTCCGGTGATCCTTCCACCTCAGCCTTCCAAACAGCTGGAACTACAGGTGCATGCTAACACGCCTGGCTAATTTTTTATTTATTGTAGAGACAAGGTCTAGCCAAGTTGTCCGGGCTAGTTTCGAACCCACGGGCTCAGACAATCTGCTCACCTCGCCTCCCAAAGTGCTGGGATTACAGGCTGAGCCACCAAAAATTTTTTTTTGGTCTATCATTTTAGACTGCCAAACGTTTTCAGTCCTGATATTTTTTTCCATTTTGTTAGATAGCTCTCCCAATTTTATGAAATCATCAGTCCTCACAGCCCAGTTTTTTTTGTTTTTTGTTTTTTACTTTTTTGAGTTAGAGTCTCACTCTGTTGCCTAGTCTGGAGTGCAGTGGCATGCTCATGGCCACTGCAGCCTTGAACTGCTAGTCTCAGATGATCCTTCCGCCTCAGTCTTACAAGTAGCTGGAACTATAGGCGTGCGCCATCATGCCCAGCTAATTTTTTGATTTATTGTAGAAATGAGGTCTTGTCAAGTTGCCCAGGCTGGTCTCGAACCCTTGGACTCAGGCAATCCTCTTGCCTGAGCCTCCCAAAGTGCTGGGATTACAGTCATGAGCCACTGTACCCAGCTTCACAGCCCAGTGTTTTTGTTATCTTTTTGACGTTTCAAGGCAAAGAGGGGAGTTTTAAATTGTGTTACTAATGACTTCTTTCCAAGCTGGAATAAGTTCATTATTCAATCCTCTTTTATTATCATTGTTCAATCAATCTTCCTTTTTTATCATCTTTCAATTAGGGACAAATTCACCTACCTAAGTTACCATCCGATCTACTATATTATGAGAAACAGAAAATGTGTTCTCGAAATTAGAATACATTTTTCTGTACTTGTTAATTTGGTTTGGTTTATTCTGATGGAACCTATATTGGATCCAACAATCACTGCATTTCTTCCTTCATGCTCACAAATCATGTATTTCATCTACTTACCATCCTTCTTTTTATTTGTTTTCTAGTTCTACAAAGGATTTAGGTCAAATTATAAAAATAAATTAAACCCAAAAGGCAAAAAAAAAAAAAAAGTCAAAGAAATCTGAGCAAGGGGAAAAAATGAGTAGAAAAATAACAGCTACAGATGTAAGGTTAGTACTCAGGAGTGTATAGCACAGACTCCTGCATGTGTGTTTGGAGTGGGCCAGAACAGGTAAGACACATCACTATATGGTGATATGGCACAGAGTTCAGATGTTAAAAGCTAAGCAAGTTTTTGTTTGTTTACATAAGACGCAGAGCTTTTTTCAGGAGCAGCCATGTACAGCCATTATTTCTGTGGATTCATCCTGTGAATCCGCCAATTCTATGGATTCTGTGCAGCTCCTCAATAGGCCAATGAGATAACACCAAATCCTGACTGAGAGTAGCTCTAGTAGAGTCAAAGCAATCAGTCTGTGTGGATGTGCTTCTCATGGTCTGACCTCATCCAGGATGACCCAGAGCATCAGAGGAAAGAATATGCTGTGTTTCAGGCAATCTTTCATGAATGCCATTGCTTGTAACCTTTTTTTTTTTTAATTAGTTTGGAATAGCTGAGATCTTCGGTAAGATCCATTGGTTATCAGGGGAAGAAATACAGTTTCTTGACACAATGGCAGTGGTTCACAGGATTAACTTACAAATGATAAATTATTTCTTTTTAATGAGATACCCATATAAGAGATGTCTAGTATTAATAATTTGTTTTGGTCAGATGAAATTTTTTTTGACACTAGGTCAATGTGAATAATAAATTTTAAAATAAAAGAAGGAAATAACACCACTTTTAATATTTATGTTTTAATAATTTTCTTCTTTTCTACATAGCAGAAACTTGAAGATTTTCCAGAAATTTTTACATATGAAAATGCAAGCGGAGCCGGGCTCAGTGGCTCAGCCTGTAATCCCGTGCTTTGGGAGGCTGAGATGAGTGGATTGCCTGAGCGGGTTCAGGACCCACCTGGGCAACTTGGCGAGACCTCATCTCTACAATAAATCAAAAAAAATTAGCCGGGTGTGGTAGCGCGCACCTGTAGTTCCAGCTACTTGGAAGGCTGTGGTGGAAGGTTCGCCGGAGCCCAGCAGGTTGAGGCTGCAGTGACCGGGAACGGCCACTGCACTCCAGTCTGGGTGACAGAGTGAGACTCCAATTAAAAAAAAAAAAAAAATGCAAGCAGAATCTTGTATCTTCTAATATTTGTCATATTTTATTATTCCCAAGACATGATAAATATTGTTAAGAAAATCTCTTATGCAGTATATATTTTTCTTCAATTTACCAAGTTCTTAGAGGAATGCCACATGCTCATTTGCCCAAATGACTTAGTTCGTGATGTTAAAATAAACAAAGTTCAGACGGTTACCTAACAAGTGGTAGTGAACCAAGCTGCCACCATCAGACTTGCATTGTCTTCATAGCAGATGGTCGTGGCTACTCAGTTTGCCTCTGGATTCACCTGCAGCTGTGATGGGCATTTCTTGGGAATGCAAACAGCTTCCAACCTCAAGTATCCATGCTTCTCTCTTCCTCTGCCTGAGGACTTTCGCTAGAACCACAGGACATACACAGGGCAATGTGGAAATGCTAAGTATTTAAAGTCCCAGGTGGGCAACTCACAACCAAAGAGTCTAAGGATAACTTCTGACAATGCTGAAGCACATTTGCTATGCTTCTTCAGATGACAGAACTAGCCCATGAACCTGAGATAGTTGCCCAGAGTAATAACACTCATTAATACATCTTTTATCGGCCCCCCTCAAAGCCTTGTTTCAGGGTCTACTTCTGGAAACACACAAACCAAGACATTCTTCTTCACCATCCTTATTGAAATTTAAGTGAACTTCATTATAAATTAGCAGTCCCCAGGACATCCTCCTTGTAGCTCAGACAAGGTAGCAGTAGAAAAGAGGGAGGATGCTGTTATGGAAATAGAATCACAATACCGAATCTATGACCTCTGGCCAAACCACCTCAGCCTCCATCTTTGTCTCAACTGATTGTTTCCTCCATTTTTTAGTTGACCTCCGAGGCTGATTGCTTGGTTTTTCCCCAATCTCACAAGCCATACACTCTCAGCGTCCTTTGCTGGATGCTCTTCACTTTCCTACCTTTATTTATTGGATAAATCTAAGCTCAGCCTTCAGACTCCTTCCCTTGGCTCTTTCAACTCTCTCCCTATGTGATTTTATCAAGTCATGTGTTTTAACTACCGTAAATATATAGTGACTCCAAAATTGATACCTTCAGCCTGAGCATCTCTTCTGAACTTCAGAATGCTTACATCTAAGTGCTAGTCAGCATCTCTGCTCCACTATCAGATAAGCATCAACTGAATGTATACAGAATTGAATCCTTGATTTCCACTTCCCCCAGTCTTCTCTAATGGCAAATGGCAATTCCATAAAAAAAAAAAACAAAAAAACAACCCAAAAAACCTCTCAGCATCACTCTTAATTCTTTACTGTATCACACTCAAAATTCAACTCATCATTAAATCCTGTCCCTTCACTTCAGAATCTATCCTTAATCTAGCCACTCCTTATTTTTCTTATTACTAGTCTGGGCCAAGGCACCATCATCTCTTGACTCGATGATTTCAGTAACCTTCTGATTGTCTTCTCTGCTTCTGCCCTTGACCCCTTAAAGTTGATTTGAGTGGTCCTTTTAAAACATTAAGTCAGTTCAAGTGACTAAAATGCTATGGTATTATAACTCACACAGTATAATATTCAATGTATATTGGATTATCTTGGCCTATAGGGCCCTGTATGACTTTGTCTCCATTGCTTTTTGGACTATATCTCCCACTAGTCTCCTTTTTTTTGCTCAGACTGCTTCAGCCTCACTGACCTCCTTTCTCTTACTTAATTCTTTGCACCTGTTGTGCCCTCTTCCTGGAATTCCCTGCAATCATATATCCTCAGGGACACTCTGTCTTCAACAAAGTCTCCACTCAAATGTCAACTTAGTGAGATGCTTTCCCTCACCACTCTAACACACCTACCTCACACACAAATACACACAAACTTAAGTGCATGTATATATATATACAATGTTCATACACCACTAGACATATTACACATTTCCTTACTTGGATAGTATCTTTCTCTCCCAGCTAGAATATGTGTTCTTTAAGACCAGAGACTCTGATTTCTTTCTTGCTGTATGCCCAACACATACCATAGTTTCTGGTACAAGTTAGAAACCCAACACATATTTTGTGAATGATGTAATAACCAGTCACACGCCAGGGGATGTTGGCCTACAAGCTCTTTAATCTTCCTTTAACTCAAGTACTACATGATCTTAGCTTTGACTGAAAAGGAATAAAAGATGGGCTATAGTCTGTTTAATCAGTCAAAATTTTGTTTTTTACTATTATTATTCTTCCAAAGTTGCCCGTCAACTCATATTTCTCTTCCCATTGGGGAATGTCTATTAGAATGTTTAAGTTAAGTTGATTTTATAAGTTTATATACATGTTTAAAAAGAACTTTTAAGTCAATATGATATTTGTCTTTCATTTATTTCTTCCTACTCGATTATGTTTTCTGCAAACATTCCAATTTTCTCTGGGTTTATTGCATTTTTACTAGGATTTGGATTTAGGGGCAGAAAAGAATTAGAATTCTTCTGGTCATGAACAGCTCCTTCTTCCTAAACATTTCCATTCATCCATTTGCTACTTCTAGAAAATTAAGAGAAAAAGAAGAAAGAGCAGTGATAACAATTTTGTATCTACACAATTACCCCAAGACACACTCTCATCCTTTCTTTTTCTTTATCCAAATCCTTACGTGCTCATTGCCTTATATTCTCTCCCCCCATCTTGTTAGTTGTTGCTTCATTTTTAATCTGAGACCTCATTTAGAAAATTATGACATTTATTTAAAGCTTATAGACACATAGGTCTTCTTTTAATTCTTTCATTAAAGCAGAGGTCCAGGTTTTTTCATAATTGTCAAAACAATGAAGACTGATATTTCTTTGAAGTCTACCAGGATGAAGACAGATTTTCAGCCTTTCACAAATCCCTCTTTAATCTCAGTACAACTGTATGTGACTGAACCTTATTTTTCAGAATGTTCTTTTCCTTTAGCAGGATTTTTACCTTTTCTTTTGTAAATCTTTCCCCACTGCCTTTTTTTTGGGTAGTTCAGAAGTGCTTTGTAATTATCTGCCAAGCAGAACTGAGATCTTAGTGATCCTCACCACTTTCTAAATACCCCACTATTAGTTGCACATTTAAAATGCAGAAAATAACAAAAATTAAATAAATGTTAAAATGAAGAAACTCTGAAGAATAAAAACAAGGCATGTGTCAAATACGCTGTCAACAGTGGTTGCCTCCATTTTTGAGGATCTTGATGTATCTCCATCACTTGTGTAATTTTATTATAAATAAAATTTATGCCCGTGGAGCCTTCTTGGAAAATTTCAGTGATCTTTATGTGTGGGTGATTAGCAGGATTGAAATGGAAGGGGCAAGTGAAGGAAAGGCAATTAACAGTGGCAAAAAAAGGTTAGATTTATTCATTGATTAATAAATACTTATTATTTACCTGCTTTGTGCCAGACAGTATCCTAGATGGTGGGAAGGGAATTCAATGGTAAGCAAATCCAGACAGTTTCACTAAACTTCTGGAGATGAGAGTCTAGTAGGGTGAAAGAGGCTGCGGGAGTAGAAAGAGAAATGACTTCATATGAAAATTGTTAAATTGCAGCTGTGGTAAGTATGAAGGAAGACAGTTCATGTTGTGTCTCATCTAAAAGCACCATACCAAGGTATAAATGACGCCTGAATGCCAGCCAGAGCTCTGCCTGCTGAATTTCTCGCAAGCCTCTGGAACAGGGATACTTTTTGTAATTCCCTGTGGAGATTGCAGAGTGGGCTAGCAGAGGCCTTGAAGGAAATGCTCATGAGAGCTTATAATACTAAGAAAGGTCAAGGAAGGTTTCTTTGGAAAAAAAAAAAAAAAACATACAAACACCAACAACCAATGGAGTTAAATCTGAAAGAAGTTTTTAAAAAATTAACTGGCCAGGTTCAGTGGCTCAGCCTGTAATCCCAGCACTTTGGGAGGCCGAGGCAAGTGGATTGCCTGAGGCTGTGGGTTCGAGGCCAACCCGGGCAACTTGGCAAGACCTCATCTCTACGATAAATAAAAAAAAATTAGCCGGGCTTGGTAGTGTGCACCTGTAGTTCCAGCAACTTGGAAGGTTGAGGTGGAAGGATCACTGGAGCCCAGCAGTTTGACAGTGGGGTGGCCGTAAATGTGCCACTGCACTCCAGTCTGGACGACAGAGTGAGACTTCAACTCAAAAAAAAATTTAATGGGGGACAGAGGTGCTAGTGGGTGGGGAGGGCGGTGAGAAGGAACTCAAGGAACAACTTGTGCTTGATAATAAAGGCTTTTAGTTAAGATGAGTTATATTAATTTTGGGGGGTGATGAACTGCCATTATACTGGTCTTAGATATGCTCTGAACTTAGTTTCTTAAAATTGTTGACATCCAGGCTCGACACGGTAGCTCATGCCTATAATCCCAGCACTTTGGGAGGCTGAAGTGAGAGGATTGCCTGAGCCTGTGGGTTTGAGACCAGCCTGGGCAACTTGTCAAAACCTCATCTCTACAATAAATCAAAAAATTAGCCGGGCTTGGTGGCACATGCCTGTAGTTCCTACTACTTGGAAAACTGAGGCGGAAAGATTGCCTGAACCCAGCAGGTCGAGGCTGCAGTGGCCATGAGCGTGCCACTGCACTCCAGCTTGAGCGACAGAATGAGACTCCAACTCAAAAAAAAAAAAATTGTTGACATCCAACTTATTCCTTAGACATTACCTTGTTTGTATAAGCGTGAGCTGCTGTATGAACTACTCAATGCAACATAGCTGCTTTAGTGGAAAAGTAATGGTCTAAGTACTGCAATTAAATATTGTCGAGTAGCTGATCGTTGCCAAACGCTGGTTGTTGTTTTAGGATAAATTCCTCGAGTGATAATTTCTGGGTTATAGGTTATACATATTTCTAGGATTTTTGACACACACTGCCAACTTTTCCAGAAAGTTTTGATATTTTGCATTCTCACTAGCTGTATAGGAATGTTTGTTCTCCTTACTTGCACCAACATTGGGTGTTTTTATTAAGAGCTTTAACTTTGCTAATCTTATAGATAAAATAGAATCTTATTATTTTGATTATTTTTTTGATTACAATATGTATTTTTTTTTCAAAATTAGTAACCATTTGTATTTCTTCATTAACATTTCTATTGAGGTACATATCTTTTACTTATTGATTTTTAAGGATTGGGTATTCAATCACAGAGGAATCATAGAGGAACTTAGCAAAGTTCCTCTAATCTTTCTAATAGGATTTAAAACATTCTGCACCTTCTTTTGTTCTAAAACTTTAGAAAATTATTACAAAGAAAATGTGAATTTTTTTCAACTTTAAGAATGATTGAAACTTGTTGACTTTGGCTATTTATTTATTCTTTGATCTGCCATGCTACCACATATTTGAAGGTATAGGTTTTGGAATGTGAGTTTTATTGGAAACTGATAATCATCTCTGTCATAAAGATCTAGAAACCAGTAGAATACTGGAAAAGGTTTAACAACTGGCTCCCCTTGTACAATGCACTGCTTTTTGTGCCATAAATACTCCCATCATAGCTGATTTCAAGCTACCAATGTGAATATGCATGATGGACTCTTGAAAACTGGTATTGAAGCAATGCAGCATTCTGAAATGTCATCTGAGTCATCACACTACTTAAGTTCTGTTACATAGCTTTATTTTGAAATTTTTTTCAAAATTTTCAAATATTGAATTTATGGGAAATATCTGATTAATCTGAAAACTCTATTCACCAAATTTTTATTAGCCAAATAAAATTTGTGGTTTTTTCCATTCAAATCAACACATCATGAGAAATTTTAGTAATCTTTGGATTAACTAGGAAATAGTGAAATATTTTAGTTCAAAGTTATTTCCTAATATACCAAATAAAACTCATAGAGAGTGGGGAAAATCATACAAATTTAGATTAATTAATCTAGAAGAGACCAACTAGTTCATCAGTAATTATCTTCAAATACCTAAGTGATGATGGTTAAACCAAATCAAATCACCATGATCAATGCCAATTACCATCTCTCTCTCTCTTTCTGTCTCTCTGACCCCCTCCCCTTATTTCCACAGAGTTAAGAACAAAAGAAAATAAACACACACTAAAAGAGAGGGATTTTGCTTGAACTGAATAAAGGCTTGGCTAGTTGCAATGATTGTAAAGAATGAGTTAGTTTTGTATTCTTCTTTTTCTATATATCTATTGAAATAATAGAATGCTGTCTGCCTGAGATCATTTTGGTGTGATTTTATAACAGAGCTAATGAATTCCATACATTGGATATACTATTTTTGTTTTTTAGTACAGAGAAAGAGAATGTATAAAGCAAATACAACTTAAATATCAAGGAATATGGAACTCTTGAACTCCAAAACTTTGTGGTGACACTGAACATATGAATAATTGCCCTTGTAGGGGGATAGCTCAGTGATTCAGGGAGGAAAGCCTCAGGGTGGGGGCATAGTGACTGGAAAATTCATTTGGTTGCTTTAAAAGATCAGCTTAACTCTGGCTCAAGATTCACATTTCCCACTTATGTCTTGTCTTTAAAAATAAAAAAGAGGAAACCACCAATGAGAGCACGTGGTGTTATAAATCATTCTGACTATTGTTAGAAAAATGAGTAAGGGTTCTAAACAATTTTAAAGGGTACTGACCAGCTCTTTTCACTCACCTTAAGAAGAACCATAACAGTGAGAAAACAAAAGGAATTCTTTTTCTTTTCCTACACCAGTCGTCAGCAGTGTTCTCTTTGGGCTCCTGGCATCTGGGCCCAGTTGCTGGGTTACAGGCAAATATAATCAAAACAAACACTAAAAGGTACTCTTTTGGCTCTTAACATGTTGGAAAGGTCTTCTGCCTTCCATCCTCTGTGCTAGCCAATTCTCAATGCAGAAGTATCTTTCCTGCTTGTTGTTGTCCTTTCCTTTTCTTCCTGAAGGACATCTCCTGATTATAAACTTGTTGTGGAGTAGAAGAAACCCTTAATGAGGCCATTAGACCTTTAGCCCTTTGCTCCCACTTCCTGCTGAATGACACCAGGAATTTAACCTGTTACCAGTTACTACCTATCTGTTAGTAGAATTTGCCACCCTAACCCCTCCTCTGAGAACTGGTGGGGTGTAGCATGCCTCTTCCACAGTAGCGTTAACTCTTTGCTCTCCACTCTTTCCAGTTACCAAGGATAGACTGTCAAGGAAACAAATGGCATTTTCCACTCAGTACTGTGGTGCCAGATTCAGCGATGGACTTCCTGCTTCTCAACAGTTGTGATGTGTTATACTATATTTGAACTTGGACAGGAAAACTACAGGCATGTTTAGAAGTTTGGGAAATAAGATCTATGGCAAAAGTCAACCCGTTAGCCAGTTTGTCCAGAGTATTTTGTTAATGTCTGTGGGGTGCCAAACACTTTAATAATTAGAGTCAGGGCATATCAGCATGCTATGTAGAAGTTAAAGACACTGGGGTGATTTGTCTTGGAGAAGAGTGAGAGGAAGTTCTTTTAGTATTATCCAATATAGAAAGGTTTATTTATTTATTCATGGGGAGGCAACCAAGTGTACTCCAACTCTTCTAAAGCTAGAACATTAGGAAATACACTTGAAAAACAAACATTCTATTTATATTTAAGGAAGAAATTCCTATCATTGCAAATGGTTAAATACATTGATGGGTTCCCTAGAAAGATAGCCACATATTTTTTCTGAAAATCTAGACCAAAAAACCTTTTATCTGACTGAAATTGTTTGGTTTTGTGTGTGTGTGTGTGTGTGTGTGTGTGTGTGTGTGTGTGTGTGAGAGAGAGAGAGAGAGAGAGAGAGAGAGAGAGATTGTGTGTATGTGTTTGTCTGAAGACAAGAGCTGAACTGACTTCTGATAAAGGAAACTTCTAACCATGACCGATCTTTAAAAGCAAATATTCACTACATTTCTGGAAAGGTCAGAAGTGAGTGTTTTTATCCTGATATTTTGCAAAATCTGAGCCAAAGAAGACAAAGTGTCTTTTCCAGGGTCACTCACAGTACAAGTGTTAGAATTAAACACATATTTTTCAAGTATATATTGTGTTTTATTAAAAATTTGAAATCTCCAGAATAAGTTTTACACCAGTGAACTAAAAAAATTATTGTATCTTTCCAAAGCTGTCTTAAAGTGTTATCTTTTTTTTTCTCTCTCTTTTGTCATCATAGCTACTATTCATTGAACTTCTACTGTGTCAAGCATTGGACTTAGAGTTTTACATGCATTTTCATCTCTTTTAATCCTTACATCTATTATGCAATATAGGTATTATTATTTTTATTTACCAGATGATGAAACTGAGGCTCACATAAATTCTGCTGCAAACCACCAAACTAGTGGGTGGTGGAACCAGAATGAAAATCCTGGTTTCTCTAAATACAAAATTCTTCTTTCTCTACTGCACTAGTCGCCAGGGAGAAACTGAATCATCTGTGTTATGTCAAAAGGACTAAACTATTATTAATAAAAATATAATTAATGCCTACTAACTTTTCTGAATTGCTAAAACATGTATGATTTATTTTAATTAACATCCTTCAAAAATTACTGAAAACTCTTTTCTGCTTAAGAAAATACAAAACAATGTTCAAAGCAGAAACTACTGTAATTCCCTTACTCTCCTTTTCCTGAAATGATTTTCCTGAGTGATTGTAAGATTGATTTCATTGGGGCTGTATTTCATAACATAAAATAACATGTATTTCAAGTTATGGAAACATTTTCTGATGGCCTGAATTTTATATCCAACAATTTAATTATATTTAACAATCCAAGTAAGGCATGTCTTTTACTCCTGGCTTCTGGAATATTTTAAATTCCTTTCAGAAATGAGTCTTCTACTTGGGTCTTCTCAGCTGAGGCTTTCCTTTCTCTTCTAATCAAATTTATAGCTTCATGGCTTCATAAGAGAGGCTGCAGGCTAGAACAGGCACTGGTTAAAAAAAAGTCAGACCCAAATGTGATTTCACACAAGGTTCTGAAACTCTTTGAATCTAGGCTTTTCATCTGCAAAATGGAGGTGATGACCCTGATATCTTCTAGTTGTTATGAGGTTTGTTATGGGAAGGTAAGTGAAAAGGTAATCAAGAAAACATGGTTAAGTGTATAATAGGTGTTGTTTGCATTTGCCATGTGAATGGGGTTTACTTGTTTTCACTCCAAATTCAGAAATTTGTAATAAGGAATTGATTTATTTTTGGTTCAACTGACTCATATTCTGCTTTCTTCTGTAAGAAATTGGGAAACTTTGAGGGAAAACGTACTACCTTTTTTTTTTTTGCTTTGAGTTTTCTCTGATCTGGACTTCTACCAAAATAAAATTAATTTTCTCCATAAAATCTGCTCATCTTCTTCCCAAGTTTGCTTTCTCTGTTGATGATGTTAGAATACACTCAGGAAAATCATTTCAGGAAAAGGAGAGTAAGGGAATTACAGTAGTTTCTGCTTTGAACATTGTTTTGTATTTTCTTAAGCAGAAAAGAGTTTTCAGTAATTTTTGAAGGATGTTAATTA
>CAUYQG010128360.1:0-30618 GCA_963574415.1 Tarsius wallacei
ATAGTTTCCCACCATTGTCAGTCCTTTTCTTATAGTATTATGATGGATGTTCAAGGTCCACTATATGAGTGAGATATTCAGAACTTTGCTTCTGTTAGAGGTCACTCAGTATTATAGACTCTAGTTCCATCCAGGTTGCTGCGAAATTCATGATTTTGTTCTTTTTTATGGCTGCATAGTATTCCATCATGTATATGGAACTCAAACGTGCTGAAAAGAAAAAAAAAAACAACCCCATTATAAAGTGGGCAAAAGATATGAACAGACACTTCTCAAAGGAAGACATCCAAGCAGCCAACAGACACATGAAGAAATGTTCAACCTCACTAATCATCAACGAGATGCAAATCAAAACCACACTGAGATACCACCTAACCTCAGTCAGAATGGCAATTATCAATAACTCAAAAAATAACAGCTGCTGGAGAGGGTGTGGTGAAAAGGGAACACTTCTACACTGTTGGTGGGAGTGCAAACTAGTGCAGCTTCTGTGGAAAACAGTGTGGTGATTCCTAAAAGCTCTAAATATCAACCTTCCATATGACCCCACAATCCTCCTATTGGGAATATACCCTGAAGAACTCAAATCACTCTATAAAAAAGATACCTGCACACGTATGTTTATTGCAGTATTGTTCACAATAGCACGAACCTGGAATCAACCAGGCTGTCCATCAGAAGAGGACTGGATTATTTAATTCTTTATTTATTGTGAGTCAGAGTCTCACTCTGTCACCTAGTCTGGAGTGCAACGGCACACTCATGGCTACCGCAGCCTCAACCTGCTGGGCTCAGGCAATCCTTCCATCTCAGCCTCCCAAGTAGCTGGAACTGCAGACATGTGCCACTGTACCCAGCTAACTTATTGTAGAGACAAAGTCTCACCAAGTTGCCCAGGCTGATCTCAGTCCCCTGGGCTCAGGCAATCCTCTTGCCTCCACCTCCCAAAGTGCTGAGATTACAGGTGTGAGCCACCACACCCACCAGCCTGAACACACTACTTAAATCTATTATTATTCCAGGCAAAATTACTTAAAACAATTCTGTGTTCTATGTTCTTATTCCTGAAATACTTGCTCTCAATAATATTCTAATGATATTCATTGCTGGGTAATTCTTTATGTTATATTAGTACTTTATATCATAATTAGAATAGGGCATCTTTTATAGAAGTAAGATGATTCAACCAATGAAATGTTAAAAATCAATAAGAACTTCATAAACTCCTCATCAGTATTTTTTTCTTGTCATCCAAGATCTTACTTTTTTGTATCTTGCCAAATGGATATAATTGAAAAATGTTTTAAATAAGGTCAGTGATATAGAAACTCTATTGAGTGTTCTGTCTACTACCATAAGCTATATGTATAACCTATATCTATAACCTTGTTACTCAAAGTGTGTCCTCACTTGAAAGCTTATTAGAAATGCAGAATTTCCTCCCTGCCGGGTCCTTCTAAATCTGCATATTACCAGGTTCCACAGATGATTTTTCTCTACTTAAGAGTTCTGGAAGCACCGCTCTATAGCATATGAACAAACTCTGAGCACTCAGAATTAGAGTGCTTTGGATGCCAGAATTTTTCCACAATATTCTGCCTCATATAAAAACCTGTGACCATTCCTTAAGCTACAGACATCTACTTTTTCTGATAAACATGTACATTTTCTCCTTACAACATAGAGATCCTATAAAGCAATTGACAATTTGAGTAGTGTATGTTCTGGAAACATTGTAAATGAGTACACTTGTCTCACCAGATAATCATTTACTTATTTTAATGGTTCTCAAATTAAAGATGCAGAAGAACTATGGAGTTTATAAAATGCAGAGTTTGGGTGGCCATCCTCAGCTGTTTATATGATATTAGTTCAGATTAATATTCAGAAATTTGTATTTTTAAAAATGATCTCAGATGATGTGAGATTTCCCTTGGCAGCATTTTGAGAAAGATGATTGAATGATTAACTTATATGCCAAGTTTGTTATTTTCACTCCTGAACTGTGTGGCATAAGCTGAAGTTATCACTATTTTGCATTTTGTAGTTCAGGCAAAAAAAAAAAAAAAGTTAAGAAAACCCAAACAAACAGAAACAATATCATTGAATTTTGAAATTTTTCATTTGTCTGTTGATAAAAATATCTTATCTTCATTTATGTGACCTGAAATAATTGTACAATATGATTTCAAAAAGTCATAGCCAAATTTTTCTTATCAACATATCTTATTGTAAAATATAGATATTAAATTTGTCATTTTATTTAAGGAGTCATATTTTGAAAACTTAAGAAACTTTTATGCTGTCTTTTAAAGTATGCCATCAAAGTAAGGATTCAGATTAATATTATGTTTAAATATTTGAACTCTTGAATAAATAACAGCCCAACAACTAGAATGTTATGTTGTCAACCTGTCTGTGTTTAGGGAATTTTTTTCAATCATCTCAGAGTTGAATATTTTAAAGATTCATTCATTCAGAAATATTTATTGGAGATATGGAAATGAGTGTATTGCTCAGGGAATGTCTTCAGATCAACAAAAGTATGCCAAGAGACAAACTTTTAAAACAGAGAATATATGAAGATCAGAAGAGAAAGTAACTTACAGCTGCATTAGAAAAGAAATACCCAGAGAAAAAGCAAGAAAACAG
This sequence comes from Tarsius wallacei, assembly GCA_963574415.1. Taxonomy (NCBI): domain Eukaryota; kingdom Metazoa; phylum Chordata; class Mammalia; order Primates; family Tarsiidae; genus Tarsius; species Tarsius wallacei. The sequence goes on from CAUYQG010128360.1 coordinate 2,653, forward strand.
GAGAGCACATTTGAAATTAAACTAAATGTCAGCCATAAAAATAAATAGTTACCTTTCCCAGACATCAGGGAAACTTAAAAAGCATACTTGTGATTAATTCTTAAGCTAGAAAGAAAATAAGATTTTTAAAATATGAAAATTACTATGAAATGTCAATTAATATATCAATTATCACGGCCTGGGGCTGAGTTTAAATGGTGCAAATTGAGGGAACCCTGGAGCCTTAAAGTGCAAAGAACAACCAGAATGTATATAATGAGTGGATTTAACACAAAAAGCTAGAAATAAATACAGCAAATTAAACTTTAAAAATAATAAAATTAAGAATTAGGTAGATATCAAAAATAATAAGCAACAATATGATTTATACATATTTTTAAAATATTGATATATTGGATATTGATGTGCAGATATTTATTTGGTTTACAAAGCATAGTGAATAAAGAAAAATTCATTCAGGCTAATCAACTACATATAACAAAAAATAACAACAAAAAAATGAAGGCATCCAGGAAAATATCATATCACGAAAGTCAAAGAAAACAGTTGTGATTAAAAAAAAGAATAGTCAAGTGCTTTCCAGAGAGAGTTGAGACCTAAGAAGTTTTCACTGACTGTAGGACAAAAGAATCAGGTGAATTTAAAGACAACAGTTTTGAGGAATTTGGGGTGTTGCAGGCTAAAGTAGACATGAATTAAGAATTAATAATATATCAGGGACTGATGACTATATGAAGATAGAATATTTAATGCCTTTTATTTTTTCTTTTGTAAAAGGGAAGGAAGAGAGAGTAGGATCCTGGTGGGGAACATGAAGTAGAAAGAAGTTTTTTATGTTTTAGTGAGAGTTGCAGATGCAGGCACAGGACAGTTGATGGGGCAGCATCATGGGGCATGTTGGAGGGGGAGAAACCCAGCCCAGGTGAGAGAATGAGCTGTAGAGATTCCACTACAAGAAGAATAAAGGAGAAAATGTTAATTCAGATGCAGTCCTGGCTGTAGCTTTGTCAGTTCTTTTCTAATAGCCTTTACCTTCTTTTTTTTTTTTTTTAAAGCAGAATGCAAAGCGATAAGATGAAATAGAGAAATTGACAGAGTTGGAGGTTTGAATGAAAAAGAGAACTTAGAATAATCACACTGGAAAGTGAGGGAGTAAGTAGACCAGAAATAAATCACAGGATAGCCAGACATTGTTGAGTGTGGAGACTATGAAGCTATATGATCCTAATCTGCAAAATACTAAAGGTGCTTTTTATTTGGGGAGGGGGTGTTTTTGTTTTTGTTTGGGTGTTTTTGCTTTTGTTTGGGTGTTTTTGTTTTTTCATCTATATCCAGAAAACTGGATGAGGATGGATGTATCTAGGGTTGAAATTTTCCAGACAGGTTTTGTCAAAAAGATAGTGGGTGAAGATAGTTGTGAACATAGATAAAAATAATGACTGAAAATAATAGACCATAGAATTTGAGTTGGATGACCAAAAAAGTAGCCCACAAAAGGAATTAATAGATAGGAGGAGTGGAGAAAGCTAGTAGATTTGAATAAGTAGAAAAGTTAGAGACTAGAACATTGGCTTCATCAACCTCCTGGATAGGAAGTAATCCAAGGTCATTGCAGGATTTGGAGATTTTACTTAAGACCATGGAAAATCTGGAAGTAAAGTGCAAATCTGAAGGGGTCTGATTGGAGGTCACATCAGCTCAGAGGGCCTCTACTTAGCTGGGTGAAGAAATTTGGATCTGCCCATCTTAGTGTAAATAGAGGAGGGTGGGGCTGTCACTCTTCCTGTGGGGTGAGGCAACTACAGAATGAGCAGTTTGTACTGAGGTGAAGCTATGCCCTTGGTGAAGAGCCAGATTTTACTTAAGACCATGGATAAACAGTGTTCTGAGAGGAAGGTGAGTAAGGAAGTAGGTAGTTTATCAACCAGAGAATGGAAATATTTAGAAGCGGTGGGCGAAATCAGATGTTATAGTCGGTTTGAAAGAAAGGGCAGAGGATGAGAACAGTTGAGAATAGACTCCCAGGGAGATTTGCTCATGAGCAGTGAGCAAGAGCTCTAGAGATAGGAGCATGCAAGGATGGTTGGACAGTCTACTGTGTTGCCAAGGGACTAGCCCAGTGAAAGCCAGGAACATTACATAATTGCTTATATTTCTCAGTGACCTTCTATTTTACTCATTCAGAGAATTTATTGATTCCCAGACTCCAGGAATCAACTATTTCTGATGTGTGTTAATTATTTTTTTTTGTTATGAACTGCATCATTTTCTGTAGATGAGAGAGTAAGCCATGCAGAGTTAAAGAATGTACGTATGTTAAAGGATTAAGAGATCAATAAGGCAATAGCAGGACTAAGGAGAGAAATAAGGCAACAGAGGACTTCTTCTTTGTTCTGTTCGGGGTCTGGCCTAGATTTAGCAGAGGATTTTCCCTGGCGATGAACAATACTCAGAGTTAGAGGAGAGAGAAAGGAAAGAATTGAGACTACTTGGGTAAAGAATGCAGGTGTGTTGGGAAGATGAGCTTTATATGTATTTATGTTGGTATAGGATTCCTTAGTGGTTAAGATATCAGGAAGCAGTTAAAAAGTACCATATGTTCTCACTTATAAGTGGACCTTGAACAACTATTTTAATACTATAAGATAAGGATTATTGGTAGTGGATAATTGCTGGGGGAATGGGGGACGAGACTGGCAGTAGTGGGATTCAGTTGGGAAGGGGGGCACACCTCATCAACAAGGGTACCTGCATAATGAACATTCATATACTTTGCCCTGAATTGTATCCCACATCTTTAAAAAAAAATTAAAAATAAATAAACAAACAAATTGCTTAATTGGACCAAAAAACAACAACCAAAAAAACTGTATAAGGTGACTTTGGCAGCAAGACATTTAGCTTTAGAAGGTACAGGAGTACTTCTTCTTACACCATTTCTCCTAGTATTCAAGAAGTTTCAGTGACATGGCTGTTCTTTCAATTTATCAACTATATCATGTTCCTTCTTGCCCCAAGCCCTTTGAACATGCCATTCCTTTTGTCAAGGATATTCTTACTCCTCATTATCTTAGACAATGCCTACTTATGATGATGATGATCTCTGCTTAAATGTAACTTCCAAGTTCGTCCTCTTATTCCTTTTTAAAAATAGTACTGTGCAGTTTTTCTTTACAGAAAATTTGATTAAGTAATTATTTATCTTAATCATACACACGGGATCCTTCTCACTCACTTTTCCCTCAGCCCCATGTAGGCAGGAAACAAGAAGATTATCTTTAGTGCAAATTTTTAGCACTTAAGAGAGCACCTGGCACAAAGCAGTTTCTTTGGTTGATTAAATGAATCAGTACCAAAAAAAAAAAAAAAAAAGCCAAGTGCTTTTAACTGCGCAATTATGAAAATTTATCACTATATAACCTTGTGTAACTCAAGTGTGAATTGTTTATTATTATATGAACATTTCTATTAACTAAAAAGGCACTAAGAAATAAAAAATTACCCCAGATGAAACAATGTTCCCTCAGTCAAATTAAGTTAGTTAACTCTTTGATAAAATAATAACACCAGAATTATCATTTTCACCACAAAAAATGAAAAAACAGTGTAAAACTAAGATGTGTGTTCCCATATTATAGAATTAAAGAGATGTGTGCCAATATAGCCTTAAAACACCAGCTTTTTTTTTTCAGAATGGATAGAACAATAGTTTTTCTCAAGGAGAGAAAAGATGAGCACCCACAAATTCAATCCAGTTTTTAGCAGAAAAAAGATTATTATTTAAAATGAAATAAAATATGTGTTTTAAAGGATTTCTCCTTGATAAATTGGACAAGGGAAATTGATGCCCTAAGAAATCTAAATTCAAGAAGCAAGTCACATAAAGAAAATCTCTAGAATGTTATGCTTGTGTAAGTCAGAATTATTTTAATAAAGCCCATTAACTGATGGAGTGTATGGCTATTTTTCTTCCAGCTAAAAGGCATTAGAAAAAAAGTCAGTTGGAAAATGGACTGTTTGTCTTACTGAAAAAGTAAACACTACAGGAGATTTCTACATTAAATAATTAGTTTCAGCACTGTTAGAGGTGATTTCTTTTTCCAAATCAGCGATAATAACAGAACACAAAAACTGCAGTTTCAGTACAAAAATAAGGAAGCATAACAATTTAAGAAATTAAAAGCTGGATAAGAGCTTAGGTAACTGAATCCATGGATTCCAAACTTTGGGCAAGAGACTAAAGGAAAAAAAAAAAAAAAGGAAAAGAATGCCTGGAAAACTACCCTTCCCAAATACCTGGCCAGACACAAAAGAGTAGGAGGAATCAGAATTATTATGCTTTTTTAAAAAATTCTATTGTTTTTTTTCAGAAGAAAATCTTAGAGAAAAAGTGAGTTAAACAATGAGGTTCATCCTGGACTTGGAGAACAAGGCTATCTACAAACTAAGAAGGCTGTATTATTGAATAATTAAAATGTTTTTAGCATGTACTTAAAGTTTTTTGTTTTTTTTTTCTGGTTGCAGCATTGTATAATGATTATAAAATTAGTAATGTTAAGAAAACAAATAAAGAAATAAAAACCACATGTGATCAAATAATTTAATCTCAAGTGAAGATAACTAATTTGCAGCTAAAGCCAAGATTTGTCATTTCAGTCTCCTAGTAGGGTTAGTGTTCAGAACAGAAAGACTGGGGCAGAAAGGCTATACCTAGCTTTAGGAAGACACGTCAAACATGGAAAAAATAATTATGTGACTCTGCATAGCAATAAAAATCCTCAAGTTCTTCCCTCATGCCTTTGACAATTAAAGACAAGTACAGGTGTAACTGGAACAAAACCCCTAACGAGTTCTATGGCTTGAACGTATCTCCTTCAAAATTCAACTGTTACCTATGTGATTGTATTGAAAAGTGGGACCTTTAAGAGGTGATTAGGCCTTGACACCTCCTTCCTTAATGGGAATAAAATCCTTTTCAAAGAGGCTTCACTAAGTGTTTGGCTGGCTTTTTTAGTTTCCCCTTCTGCTTTTTGCCATGTGAGGACACAGCAAGAAAGCCCTTACTGTGCCTTTGTCTTGGACTGCCCAGTCTCTAAAAATAAATTACCCAGTCTCATGTATTCTGTTATAGCAGCACGAACAGATTAAGACAGAAGCTGGTAACAGAGAAGTGGAGTATGTCCATAGAAATACCTAATAATGTAGAAGTTGCTTTGGAACTAGGTAAAGGATAGACACAAACAGTTTTGAAGTGAATACTGGAAAAATACTGGTTGCCATGAACTGAGCATTAAGGGAAAATCTGATGATGGTTCAGAAAAAAAGACGTGACCTGTAGGGAAAGCCTGAATCTTCCGAATCTTCTAGGAGGTTTCCTAAGTAGTTGTGAACAGAATGGTGTCAGAAATATAAATAGTAAAGGCCATTCTGATGAAATCTTAGAAGGAAATGAGGAATATCTATTGGCTACTGGGGGAAAGGCCATCTTTGTTACAAAGTAGCAAACAATTTCACTGAATTATGTCCATGTCCTAAGACTTTATGGAAGGCAGAACTTAAGAGTGATAAACTCAGATAATTGGCAGAAGAAATCTCTAGGCAGCAAAGTGTTCTGGATCCTGCCTGGCTCCTCTTAACTGCTTATAGTAAAATGTGAGAAGAGAGAAACAATTTAAAGATGAAATTTATTAAAAACAAACAAACAGGCCGGGCTCGGTGGTGGCTCAGCCTGTAATCCCTGCACTTTGGGAGGCTGAGTTGAGTGGATTGCCTGAGCCTGCGGGTTTGAGACCCACCTGGGCAACTTGGCGGGACCTCCTCTCCACAATAAATAAAAAATTAGCTGGGCATGGCAGTGCACCTGTAGTTCCGGCTACTTGGAAGATTGAGGCGGAAGGATCACTGGAGCCCAGCAGGTCGAGACTGCGGTGGCCGGGAGCGTGCCACTGCACTCCAGTCTGGGCAACAGAGTGAGACTCCAACTCAAAAAATAATAATAGCAAAAATAAAAAAAACAAACAAACAAGCAAACAAAAAAACAGAATATAAAGATTTGGCAAATTTCCATCCTGGCCATGTACAGAATAAAATGTGCATTTAGGAGAGAAAACCAAGAGTGTGGCCAGGAGACCATATAATATGCAGATTAGAATGAATAGAAGGAAGCCAGGTGCTATTCATCAAGACAACCGGTGCATGACCCCAAAGGCATTTCAGAGATGTTTTGGGATGCATGTTCTTCATAGGCCCGGAGTGCTAGGGTCCTGAGAGTCAGAATGGTTGCAAGGGAGGGACTCAGGTACCCAGGGGAGCTTGAGGCTCACCACCCAAGTCCTCCTCAAATCGGTGCTCCTTGCATTCTAGTGCAGCACTCTTTGTCTACCTAGTAGTAGTTCAAGTGGGTGCAGGTGTGACTTGAGTCATTCCAGCAGGCATAAGCATTAGCCTTGGTGGAGTCCATGTGGACAACATTCTGTAGTGCTAACTATGCAGGTTTGCAGAGTGCAAGAGCTGTGGGGTTATGGCTACCTCCATCTAGACATCAAAGAATATCATGTGTAGCCTTGGGACCCAGGCAGAAACTTGCTTCAGGGGCAGAGTCACCACAGAGAAACCCCCTAGGGCAAAGCAAAGTGGAAACCATGGAGGCAGGGCTGCCCCCCAAATCCCAGAACTGTAGAGCTAACAGCCTATAGACATCTACTGACTTTTTTCTCACTCTTACAACTGTCTCTTCAAACTTACTTTGAAGAAATGCCCATTGTCCACACTTGGTTCAAGATGGGAGAGCTTCTATCACCAGCTCTAGGTTTTCACATAGAATCTAAGATAATAAATCATTTCAATGGTCTTGAACTTGAACCTCAGTCCCAATAATTGCTTCAGGAATTATGCATGTGAATCAATTTAGACCAATAGAAACTCAGGCTGGGACTTTCATGGAAACAGTTGGGAAACAGAGTTCTTTGAACATGAACCAGATGGATAATAATGTAGAATGTTGAAGAACCACCACAAAAAGAGAGTCTACCTTGCTGAAAAAGAACTGACACAGATCAGAATATGGTTGAAGTAGAACTTAACATTTATGCATCTAACACTACCCATGGACCCTAGAATTACACAACGCTATTCATTCCTTTTCCCCCCCTGAATCAGATGGAACTCAGCTTGACGTTACTTTCTATCAAAACCACTGTAACAATCTCTTACCCTATATGCATTTTATGCCAATACATTTTCAACTTTATACAGAGTATACAATACATTATCAAAATATATTTACAACACCTAAAAAGACAGAGATAAAAAGATAATTACACTTTCCACATGCACCCAGTTTTTCAACCAAGTTTACCAGAATCAATTAGTTTACAGATGGTTCTGGTAAATATTTATATTATATATTAAGTATCTATAAATATATACAGACATCCCACTCTTTACATAATGGATTATCTCCTTGAATTAACCTGGCCTAGAGCAGTGCTATTCAGGTAATAGCCACCAGCCATGTGTGGCTACTGAGAATTTGATATGTGTCTGGTCTGAATTAAAATCGACTGGATTTTGCAGACATAGCTACAAAAAGGAATACAATATATTTTTAATATTTTTATATCAAATATAGGTTGTAATGTTAATATTTTGACATGTTGGGATAACTAAAATATATTATCAAATTTTAATGTGCTTCTCTTTACCTTTTAAAATATGGTTACTGAGAAAATTTAAAATTATGTATGTGGCTCACAGTTGTGGTGTGCATTATAGTTATACTGGACAACATTTTCTTGAGTATATAAAGGACACTTAAAAAAACCTTGTTACTTTTATATAGGACTTTTTTCCTTGTGTGAGTGTTATGATTGTGATTACACAAATGTGTGTCACCTTAATATATAAGACTTTATACATGTTTAAAATAAACAAAGAGACACAGCTTGCCTTTGTGAATATGAACCACTATCTTGTGTATATTGAGTCTAGCAAAAGTTTAGAAATCATGACAAAAGTTGACTTCTTGTTATGGAAACAATTGTACTGACACACGTAACTAGAACTGGCTCCAGGCACGGTTCTCCATATCCAAGTTCAAGTGATTTTCTCCAGATACATATCTTGGTTCTTAATTCACCTGATCTCAGATTCTGACTCTGAAGCCCCACTGGCTTCAGGTTCAGATCACAACAACACCACGCCCAGCAGAAATGAGAGTTCTCATCTTACAGATTTCACTGAAGTCCTTGGAGTCATTCTTTGACCTTGAATTAAGTTGTGTCACTTTCATCCTTTGTGGAGAATAGAAGACTGACCCTATGCTCAAATATAAAACTTATAATTATGACCTTAAAGCAGACACTACTATTGTCTCCTAATATCTACTCTCAATTTCTTCCTTTGTAATGAGACTCTGATTGTTATTAGATGCAATAAATAAACACCATATTGTATAGAGTCCCTTACAGCTGAGTACAGGTTACTCACCGTAGCCAATGGGATGTTGTGACCTGTGGGAAGTGTTCTTAAAAGGAATGCACACTCTTCATTCTTATTTCCTTCCTTTAGTCTGAAAAACATATGCAGAAATGCCTGTGTGATGTTTAGGTTCCAGCAGGCTTTTTTGACAAATTTCTGTGTGAAGGATCACAAGACAATATTATCAAAGGAATCTGAAAAAAAGAATGATTATGAAGCTTTCATATTATACTTAGAATGGTTTGGATTATGCAAGGGATATTACTTCTGTGTTGTTCAAGTCACTGTTATTTCAGAGTTTCTACTAGTCAAAAATGAGACCACTCTTTATGGATATAATTTCAGACTACTGATGTTGTATAAGTCCAAAGCCATAAATTCTGGACAGTTATTAACATTAAGAAACAATATAATCAAATTTCATTCACACTTATTTTATTCATAAATGTTTGGCGTGATAAATTTTTCATGTATTTTCCTGCATATTTCATTAGCCATCTTATTTTTCTTTATATTGTTGTTTTGACTAAAGTTATAGTTAAACATTTTTTTAGTTCTCATGTTTAATATTTTATTAAAGTTACTTAGAATTATATGAGTTATAATTATTCAGATTTTTAAAAAGTAGTTTATCACTATACAACTTGGGAAATGTCATCTTGATTATCAAACTTCACATATTTTTTTTGTTCTAATATTTAATCCTAAGATCTTTGCAATTTTTAAATCAATGCCAAGATTTCTGTCTGGACATGAGGTTTCACGAGTTCTATAAAGATTAGCCAGACCTAATCTTTCACAGTTTAGTGTTTTTGGTAATATCATGATTACCTATACAAAAATGTGTCAAATAAAAATACGAGTGAGTGTGTGTTAGTAAATGGAATTTCAAAGTACAGAAATTTAATTATTTGAAGAGAGAAGATTCTACTATATTAGTGATCAGACCAAAGTGAAATACCTTTTGTCTCCCATTTAGAAAAGAATTCAGGAATAAAGAAGGATTAAAACAGTTGCTTCTGTAAGCTAGTGTTAAATAGGTCTAGAGAGATACATTTCTCAGGAAAGAAAGGATAGTGAATCCTGGAGAGTTGAAAAGAAAAACAGAGATGAATGAACCCAAGAACACGGTGAAGGAGTTCACGGTCAGTGTCCGGCAAAGACAGTGCAGAGAGTGAAGGTGAGATATCCCTTTAAAGGGAACACGAGGCTTAAAAGAAAAGAGAATCATGTTGAATCAGAGACCCAAGTCCAGAGGAGGCTGTGGCGACCCAGAGATAGCCGTACGGATGAAAATACAGAAAAGATTGGAAAGAGATTAGGGCCTATTTAATGGAAAATTTGATCACAGTCTAGGTCTGTATTTACAGCCAGTGCAGAGTTAAAAATGTCATCAATATGATGTTTTGAAGAAGAATGAGCCGCTGGGATGAGGAACTTTAGAAGAAAAATAGCAGAAGAGAATGGAGCAGTTTTGTCTTTGTCAAGTTGGCAATGAGCCACAGATACCTTCAGTAAAATCCATAAGGGAAGTTCAGAGGCGGATGGACATTTTGGGGTGACTACATCACTTGAGGGTGATAGTTCCATAAAATAAAAGTGTTGTTTTAGAACACCAGTCAAATGCTGTGATTCTTCTGATCCTTGAAGACAGTAGAAAACACACATTAGAATGGAATCATTTCAAATCACGAAGGGTTTTCACAATTATTTTGAGTAACAGCAAAACAAATAGTGTTGAATACAGGTGGTTTTTAAACGTTTATTTTCCCCTAGGAAATGGGTCCTAATGCTAATTTGTGTTATATAGGTGGGGAATTCTAGTTCCTCATGCTACTGTATTACAAATGACGACAGAAAGAAGTTTCTAACAATACAGTTGTAGAGAGGGGATGATTTGATAAGCTGAGAAGAATGATACTGAACCAGACTGAGCCACACTGGTGATAGCATTCTTATCAACCATGACAAGGACAGAAGTGTGCATTTAGTCAGTGTGTGAGACAAAATAATGGCCTCTATCAAATGGCTTATAGTTCCTAACCCAGAAAACATGTTCCAGCACTGTCCAGGATGAAAAACCCAAGGTTCACTTCCAAAAATATTATTTGGTTACACATATGAATTCTGTTAGATTCCCTGGTATGTGGAGGTATTAGAGATATGTGCATTTTTTCCAGGTGTAGAATTTTATTCCAGTTTTATTCAGTTCTGGCATAGAATTTTATTCCAGTTCTGGCATAGTCTGTTTCTCTTGTATGCCTACGGACACATATCAGTGGTCAGTGAAACCAAGCATATATTAGAGGGGAACATTTTTTGAATTACTGCTTTGAATTTTTTAAAATGTTTTTTGTTAGGAAGAATGTAAAATATGATTTTTAATATGCATTTTTATACCCATGTGGATAACTTACAGCACATTTAATTTAACTTATATTAAAATATATATACATACACACATATATTGGAATATATACACTCGTGTTGCGTATGCGTATAAAATTAGAGCTGCTTAGTAGTTACAAAATTTTTGGAAATTCTTTTTCTTTTTTAAGTCTTCAATCGAAGTTTACTAGAGAAAGAAGGGAGAAAAGAAAGAGTAACATGCCAGAGCTGGCATGGGCGAAAGAAGCTGCCAGAAACTCTTAAAGAAAGTCAAGGAGATAAAAAATAAGGAAAGTACGACCACTTTTCTAAGTATTTCAGGTTTATGTAAGCCCAAGTGCTTATTATAGCTATGCCACCCACTTTTAGAAATTAAGTTCATGTTTTTTTCTTACCTGTTTTGAGGAGTAGAAGCTAGAAAAGTTCCCATAATATGTAAATATTTATCCTAGATGGGTTCAGGAAGAAAACGAAATGATGGATTTATTCAAGAATTCTAGGCAGAGTGCAGTGGCTCATGCCTATAATCCCAGCTGAGGCAGGAAGATTGCTCGAGACCAGGAGTTCAATACCAGCTTAGGCAACACAGCAAGATCTCGTCGAGAGAGAGAGAGAGAGAGAGAGAGAGAAAGGAGAAAATTTCTGTACTATTTTGCTAAAAACTAAGGAGCACTTCTGTAGTGCACATAGAGTGTGAAGCACTTTTATACACACTATCACATTTGAATTCTCACTACAGTCAGTTATAATTCTCCCCAATAACTAGCCCTGTTAAACTAGTTTGTAGAACTATTCACAGTTCACATACTGATTTGGCTTCCTTCCTGGCTTCCTTTTATGCAGTGGTTTAAATATTCCTCACTTTTCCCTCCAGATTGTATTATTATCTTTTCTAAGTGTGTAATCTTAAAAGATCCTTACTATTTTCCTGAAAAATATGACTTCCAATTAAAAAATAAAAGTGCTGATGCAATTTTACAATAAAAAACTTTGAGGTTTAAGGTGACTGTCTACTTTTGCCTGTATGAGGATGCACCTAAGATCTGCTATTAGACGATTTTCTCGCAAGTTTCTCCACACTTCCTTGTTCTTTGTCATCCTATGTACACAATAATGCACTTGCCAAAAGTAGTTTAGAGGGTGAAAATGTCTATAGGAAAACATTGAATTATATGTTACTGGGCTTCAAGAGGCCAATGCCTCACAGAATCTTACTATAATAGAGCTCCAAATTCATAGCAATGCAGAAAAAAACAAAACACACAAAATGATAACAACCACAACCAAAAAAATCTATCTCTAGCCTCAACTTGGTTTACTTTTCCTGTTTAGAGGTACCAAGTCTCCACATTCTCCACACTTTACTTATGCCTTCCTTCTCCTCTGTCTATTCTGTTTCTAATGCCAGTTCAAAGGAGAAAAAAAAGTCTATACTATCGCTGGGCACGGTGGCTCATGCCTGTAATCCCAGCACTTTGGGAGGTGGAGGCAAGAGCATTGCCCGAGTTCAGGGTTTCGAGACCAGCCTGGGCAACTTGGTGAGACCTTGTCTCTACAATAAATCAAAAAAATTAGCCGGGCATGGTGGCACACACCTGTGGTTCCAGCTACTTGGAAGGCTGAGGTGGAAGGATCACCTGAGTCCAGCAGGTCAGGGCTGCGTTGGCTATGAGCGTGTCACTGACAACCTGGGCCACAGAGTGACCTCCTACTCAAAAAAAATTTTTATGATGTTACTCATGCATCTTTTGTGTGAATTCTTAAGAAAAATATAGAATAAAGACTCCTAAAATTTTTTTTAAATGATTCTAAGTACTAGTTAACTCTTACATTTTTAGGCAAAAAGCATTTTAGTGAAATTTCTGAAATTGTTTTCCTTTTGCATTTTTTGGGAGGAGGTTTGGCAGTCCTGCATTCATCATCCTCCAAATATGCAGAGCTCCAGGGCATGACATGAAGGAGAGTCCTACCATCAATAACTCTAAATGACTGAGCTGCCGATTTACAAAGGACAGCCATGGTCACCGTTAGTCTTCAGTAGAGGTCGCTGTTTCTTAAAATGCCCATTTAGTAAAATGCCCAAGGTAATAATAATAGCAGTAGCAGTTAACATTCTTGAGTGCCATCTGTCAAGCAATAATTTATATGACTTTTCTCATGTAATTATTACAAAGTGTTAAGATCTATTACTATAATGCCCCAATTGTACAGAGGAGATGGCTGATTTTGAATTATTTTCTTTAGAGAAATTTGGCACTTCTAATTGTAGTCATATTTATCTATCTTCATTTAAGTACATATATATGTAGATAGACTTTTGAATATGTTTTGTGAATGACAGAGAACCCAGCCACTTCCTTTCAGAAACTTCAAACCCCTCAGAAGCGAAAATCTCAAGCCATTGCTAATTAAAGGGTTTGTGTCTGGTCTTAGAATTTGGTTCCATTACCTGTAGCAGAGCATTTTTGAGGACAAAAAAATTCTTTTTTTTTTTGGTGTTTCTATAGTTTACTATATTTAAAAACAGAGCTCTTTTGGAAACTTCCCAAAGAAACTTACAAAGCAGATACTGTGAATTTTTAAACGATTCCACTGTGTTCAAATATTTATGGGCTGGCAGAGAAAGCGAGAAGCAAGTACTTGAGCAATGGCTGGAGATTTTCGTATCTGGGGGGTTTGAAGTTTCTGAAAGGAAGTGGCTGGGTTCTCTGTCATTCACAAAAGCCTGGGAGAGCCCAGGGAGGATTTAAAGGGCCTTGGAAATAAAAGAAGAAAGCAATCAAAAGGAAGAAGGTGAGTTTTGAAAAAGGTTCACCTAATTTTAAGGTGAGTTAGAAGAACCAGGACATGCCCAGAGTGTAGGTTGTCAAGGAAAACTTCTATCCAATTAGGAATTCACAATATAGTTTAGAATTCTTCTTTATTATGCTCTGAAAATGTGTCATTTGGCTTAATAAAGGAATCATTGTTTGTTAGAGGAACAGCAGAAGGAAGAAAATTAAGATTGGTGGCGAGTGTTGGGAGCATTTTACTGTTTTAGATACCAGTTCAAATTCTTTTATGAGTGTTACCAAAATAGTTGTGGGGAAGACACAGAAAATGAGAAGAAACTCTTTCATATCTCAAAGTTCTAATAGCCAATAAAAGACAAAAATTTATATTTACCTTATGTATATTTCATTAGTTAAAGAAACAATTCTTAAACCATGGTACCAAGAGCATTGGTATCCAGGAACTGGTTGGAAATGCAAATTTTGGGGGTCCCGTGACAGAGTCCTTGAATGAGAAACCCTAGAGTGGGGCCCTTCAAAGTGTTTTCATAAACCCTCCAAGTGATTTTGAGAACTATTGAGTTAAGACACCAAGTGGTGCAGTAGAGACACTCCAGTCTCAATAGCTTAAGACAATGAGTTAGTATCTGTTTAGTCAAGAGTTAAAGACTGGCATTGCTCCTTGAGAGGTTGTCCTCCTAGTATGCAGTCTCCCACTTTGTGTCTCTGCCACCTACCCTAGACTCCATGGCTCTTGGCAGCTATATCTTTTACAGTCATCTAGAATAGAAAAATAGTGTCATTTCCACCAACTTTCCTTTGGTCACATCCAACATCAAGGGAGGCTGGGGAATGTAGTCGAGCTTTGCGCCTAAAATCCTGAGAAAGTCAGTGTGATCAGCTAGCTGACTTTGCCAAGCATATGCTTATATATATCTATTATTTTACTCTGGTGTCTCTATTGAGCTACATATTTGTTCTATTCTCATGGTTCATTTATTTGCAACATATGTTCATAGACTATTTACAATTTCAACACTCTACTTGATCTTGGATATTATAGTATCTCTTAGCAATCTCACAGTTAAAGATTAAGGACAATTTCTTTTTTTTGAAATTTTGTCAGTTTCAAGTTTATGAAGTCTCAAGTCCATTCAGGCTACACAATGACCACATGTGTCTAAATTAGCTTAAGGAGTGGAAATTTGTATTTCTTCTGGAATGAAACTTTAAAAAAATTTTTTATCATATTTTATATACCCCAAACACAAAACTGTAGGCTAGATACCCTTGTATAAGCTGGGAAAGCCACAAACATATTTTACTAAACTTTGGTCATATTACAAACATTAGAAAGAAGCATCTTTAGACAACTTACCAATCGTATTGGTAATTCTCTTATATTGACTCTTCAAAAAACACTCTTTCTATTCCTTTCATTTTTGGACTTCTGCCAGAAGATAAAGAGCATAAGTTATTCAACTTGGTCTTTGAAGAGATACAACCAGACTGGCAGATAATTTAATAATACTGTTTGACCTCTTTGTCATATTGATTTATTTATTTACTTATTGGAGAGGAATGTATACACTGGCATGTTCTATTAAATGGGGTTATGGAATAATCCTAGGAATGAGCATACGTGTTATGTGCGCATTTCTCTGAAGGAGACATTGGGTTAAACCAGATACCAAATAGAAGAGTGGTAAAGCATGATGATTTTGTGATTTTATTCTAAAACCATTTACACTGCCTACTTGAAAATTTATGAAAATAATTTGTCTCTGTTAAAATATGGAAATAGCACCAATTATGAACCAAAATAATGCCTCAGATCTACAAGATTCTTTGGTGACTGTGTCCTGCATTTCTAGTTGACATCTGACTTTCTAGAAAATATGCATATTTTATAACTTGAGTCTGGATTGACCGTTTGTATTCTTAATTGTAAATAGTTATTTAAAGTTAATATATACCTCATCCCTAGTTTTGAATTTTTTTTTTCATTATTCAATATTTTTTACTGTGATATTGTGGGGTACAGTTAAGGGTTAGGTGCACAAATATGCCTCGTTCAGGCACCCTTGTTGATAAGAAGTGTCCTCCCATCCCCAGACAGGTATTTACTACCATTAATCCCTTCCCCTATCCCCCCCCCATAGTCTCCCACCACTGTCGGTCATTTTCTTGTGGTAATACGTTGGATGATCAAGGTCTACAGTATGAGTGAGAACATGTGATACTCAGTTTTTTGTTTCTGTGAGAGGTCACTCAGTATTATAGACTCTAGTTCCATCCAGGTTGCTGCGAAATTCATGATACAATATTTCTTTTTCATAATTTTTATACTCAATGAAGGATCTCTTTTAGACTCAAGTTTTTATTATATACCACTCCAGTATATATATAAGTAAAATAAAAATGAAATAAATTGGCATCTCCAAGCTTTTTAAATTAAATGTAGCTTATCTGGATCACATCAACTTCGAATTTTCATGACCTATTTTTCCAAGTATGACCTTCTTACCTTTAAGAGGCAAGCATTTTGTGCAAAGGAAGCTCAACTATTGTTTCAGAATTTCCTTGCAAGCAATTGCCATCCCTACTATGAGTTAGATTTTGGTACTCTCTTGATTTTAACAGAAGATGTCCACAGACAGTTTCGGACCACAACCAGCACTCATATTTCTCCCTCCAAGATTCCTTGAAGTGGATTGTTGGCTAAAGTATGAAAGGGTTACAGTCATCCAGGTATACCATCAGTAAGGCAACCAGGTTCACATGCTCACAAAGGCCACATTGTCACTCCAATTTCAGGGATGTTAAGATGAAAACAAAACAAAACACAAAAAGCTTCATCCTGAGATTGATGAACTGATAGACTACGGAAGTAGTGGAACCCCTTTCCAAGGAATCATGCCCTTCTTAAGGTCTAGGGAGTAACATAAAGACAGAGGTGTCATAAAGCAATAGGAGGACAGCCTGAGTTTGCCACTTGCTTTGTGAGAAGATAGACTATCCAGTTCAGTAGGTTGCTCTAAGTGCATGTGACCACTCCCTGCCAACTTCATATGTAGAAACCTATCCCAGACTACAATAGTTTCAGAAGGTAAGCATTGGGGAGGTGATCAGGTCATGAGGTCAGAGTCCTTGTAAAACAAGGATTAGTGCCCTTATTAAAGAGGCTCCAGAGAGTTCCCTTGGTCCTTTTGCCACAAAAGGAGGACGGACCACAGCAAGAAGACAGCCCTCTATGAAGCAAGTCTTCACCAGACATCAAATACCCCAGTGCCTTGATCCTCGGCTTCCCAGTCCCATCTTATTTCTTCAATTGTGAGAAACAAGTTTATTTTGCTTATAAACTGCCCAGTTTATGGTATTTTGTTACAGCAGCCCAAATGGACCAAGACAAGGGTCTATAGCCTAACTACCCCTCCCTTTCTAACATCCTAGTTTGCATGTAAAACCATTCCGTCAACTACCTCTTATAAAATATGTTTTATCAGTATGTTTCTTCTTTAGAAACTCTACTATGCCTGGAGTGCTAGAACCAGGACATATGTCGTTGCTACCACAGGTGTGTTGGGTAGTACAGGTTTCATGATTGATTCTCAAACAGTTTCAACAGTTGTGTTTTCCACTTATTGTGATGCCCAGAGGTCCTGTGGAAGGAGGCATTTTTATCAGTTTCAGCCAACCAGCCACCCATCCATCCATTCATCCATTCATCCATTCATTGATCTTTAATAATTGCTAACTTCTGGGAGACAGGTGCTACTCTGATCATTGTGCAGTCTCATTCCTTCTTTCTGTTTTTACTGGGTACAAATTATTAAGACTGTAATTTAACTAACTGTACATATCTGTGTGTGTGTATGTGTTTGTGTGTAATTGACAGCAGAGTTGTAGTCAAATTTAGATCTGGAATAAACAGTACTGAGAGACAGGGCTAACTAGTATTTCCACAACATTAAATCACATATTAGAATGAAAGCTTTCCCCAGGATAACACATTTTCATCGTTTATTACCCATAATCAGGTTCATTAAACATGATCCATTGATTGGATTAAAAGCATATTCTTGGAGACCTATCTGATTAAGTGCACCCGCATTCCTGGGCAATTACCTCCTGACAACATCCAGAGGCACATGGTGATTGAAAAGCACGTTCAGAGCATGCATGTGTTGTTTGCCTCTCGGAAGCTACTTAAGACATTTCAAAATTTGCCCATCAGCCTCCACCATTCCTGTTGACAGAACTTCCCAGGGCAACTAAGTCCCTACTGAAAAAGTACTGCAAGCAATAATGGTGCTGATGGCTACATTTCAAAATCACTGGACCCTGCCACAGTTCACCGAGCTTCTATCACTGGTAAATGGATTCCTGCAAGTGGCTGAATGGAAAATGGGGCGGCACTCTTCCATTTAGAGCCAGCCAGGAGCCGTGTCCAGATTTGCTTCAGGGCACACAGCCCTGAGAAGGAACTAGCAAAGCATGGAGAGACCCCATTATTTAATTTTCTGTTTCAGCCAAAGCGCTCCAGCTTTCAACTACCTTTGAAATTATCCCTCTCAGGTTCCCCCTAAAACCTTTGATTAGCTCCCGAGAAATCTACTCCTAGCTATTGAGAACTTTAAAAGTGTCTGCATTTCAGAACACAGCCTGACCACAGCTTTCAATTAGTTTCGAGAGTGCTGGGTGGCAAAACTGCTCCCGGAGAGCCGCATTGCTGAAAGGAACGTTGCTTTGATCAACGCTGGAATATCCACGTTAGCCACGGAGACAACCTCAAAGACTGGGCTTGCCTGCCTCGACGAAATCGGACCTATGATGTGCATGTCCGCACCCTTAAGACAGCCTCTCATCTTTTAATTACAATTCCCTTTGAGGCATGGAGCACCTAATTGTTCTCCAATACATTCTGAAGTTTCACTTTGAGGAAATGATTATTTCGATGTGCTCTTAAAAGAAAAAAGAGGCTGTATGATTAAATGCCTTCAAAAGAGGAGTGTGCAAAGTTTCAGGACATTGTCCAGCAATGGCAGAAATAGGCAAGATGACAAAATCACGTGACGTGTTGACTTTGTCTGAAGATGATGGTTATGGGTCAAAAATACTCCAGGTAATATTTTATAGTTATTTATACCCGACTTTGTTCCACAAATGATTTAAAGTGACTGGATTGCCATAGTTAATCATAGGAAAGAAAAATAATTAAGGGAGTCCACGTGGAAGGAAAATAGAAAAATCAGGTTAGGATGCATCACAGATTCACAGCGTGTGGTTCTGCACAGTTGCAGAAGGTAGACCAGATATTTCTTTCTAAACGTCCTCGTGGGTCAACAGACAAGAGAATACAGTCAAGCAGAAGACTCACAGTAACCACACAACGGAAATGTTACTGGGGAGATGCATATCTCCTCTTGATAGCAGCACCGGGATGAGACTTCTTTTGTTGATCCTCACCGAGGGGACACTGGGACACCATAGACCATGCCCTTGGCAGTACCTTAACAGTTAAACAGAGCAGTCGGTTTCATTCTGCTGTCTCTTTGAACATCCCTGGATGTAGCAGAGAGCTTAATGCCTGTGCCTTTCTCTCAGCCTGGAATGCTGGCTCTGAGATGCCCCTCGGCTCACAACCTGTCTTGAATTATGACACCTTTTAAATGTCCAGACCCTGAAGAAGCCCTATGTATTGTCAGCTAGGGCTGCCCAAACAAAATGCCACAGACTTGGGGATTAAACAACAGGTGTTTATGTTCCCACAGTTCTAGAAGCTAGAAATCTGAAATCAAGATGCAGGAAGGGTTGGTGTCTTCTGAAGTCTCTCTCTTGCTTTGTAGATGATATCATCTCTCTGTGTCTTCACATGGTCTTTTCTCTGTGGGTGTCTGTACCCTAACATCTTCTTAGAAGGCCATCGGTCATTAGGATTGGGGCCTGTTTAATAAAAGTCAAACTGCCAGGTACATGCAGTGGCTCATGCCAGCACTTAGAGAGACCAAGGCGGAAGGATTGCCTGAGTCCAGGAGTTCTAGACCAGCCTAGGCAACATGGCAAGACCTCCCCTCTACAAAAAAAATTTTTTTAATTAGCTGGGCATGGTGGTGAACACCTGTAGTCCCATCTCCTTGGGAGGCTGAGGTGGAAGGATCCCCTGAACCTAGGAGGTTGAGGCTGAGGTGAGCCATGATCATGCATATGCATTCCTGCCTGGGTGACAGAGTGAGACCCTGATTCAAAAAGAAAAACAAAAGTAAACTGAGGTGCAATAAAATGTTCAAAGAATTTGTCTGGGCAAATACAGATTAATGCGTTGGGCAGCTTCAAACAAAAAGTGGTTCAGAAGCGTCACCGGGAAGTAAGGAGGGATGGGGAGGAGGCTTATAAGACAGACATGGAAATAAAGCAAATAAAATATTTAACCGGTTACAGTTGCCTTATTTGCTCTATTCCATTGAAAAGTCCCTACTTATGTAAGTCTGTTGGTTGCTTCTGAGTGGTTGAACTGGAGTTCTATCTTTCTTTAATATACACATTTACAAGAAACAGCTCAAGTTTTTTCTCCTCAGTTTGCAACTCAAAGTTAAGGTACTTTTGATGCCTAATTGCTTTCGTCTGCTTCAGGATTCTTCAGGACTGGTCTTCATTTTAATTTACTTTTAACAGACCCTACCCTAATGACTTCATTTACCCTTAATTACATCTTTAAAAGCCTTATCTCCAAATGGTCACATTCTGAGATACTGAGGGTTTGGACTTCAATGTATAAATTTAGGAGGAGACACAGTTCAGCATGGGATTGTGTTTCTTTCTGAAAAGTTATAGCAGTCTTTTTTCTCTAGGAAGCAAAGTCCTGCTGCCACATTTTCACTCTAGTTCCAGCCAAGCATCACTGTTTCCACCTAAAATGTTTACTTCACTTGTTTCCAACTCTGGATGCTTGTAGGATCCCCTGGGGAGCTTTACAAACAATCATTGCCAAGGCTATACAGTCCTGCAGATTCATTTAAAATGAGAACTTCTGGGGCCCGGGCACAGACATCAGTTTGTAAAGTTCTCAAATGATTCTGATATGAGAGAGGACCCCCCCAAACCAGGAATTTATTTATAAAACGTTGTGTATTTATTCTTACATGTTTAAATTCAGTCACCTTTAAAGTACTCTCTGTTTGATGAAATATACCTATCCAGATACTTGGTACACTGCTTAAAACAGCTTTTGAACTTATCCATTTGGATGCCTTTTTGCACTTCTGCTGTTAGCTGTTTCACCTCTTCCACATCTGCAAAACATTTCTCTTTGAAGATTTTCTCTTCCAGAGAAACAAACAAAAGTCACCCAGGGTGAGATCAGGTGAATAGGGGTCATGAGGCGTGGGGCTCATGCCGTTTTTGGTCCAAAACTGCTGAACACTCAGTGCAGTGTGGGCGAGTGCATTGTCATGGTGGAAGAGCCAGTCACCTGTTTGCCACAACTCGAGACATTTCTTCCACAAATTGTCTCTCAACAATGCTAGCTGGCCCAGTGATGCTGATAGATTCCCAGTATGCTTACCTAGCGGGGGAAGCTTGACCTACAAGGGGTCCATCCTCCAAAAGATAATTCCATTTTGGGGGCACCCCCCCTCCTATGTTGAGTGAGCTGAAAACTACAGTTTAAAGTGGTGGTTTCCTACTGCATGTGCTTTAAATCCAAGTGATCAGGTGGCATCTCAGACCTCTGGAATCAATACTTCTGGAACTGAGAGCTAGGCTGTCATAGTTACCGCTTCCCAGGTGACTACTGTGCTGTCCAGGTTGGGGACAACAGTTTAAGTAGCACATGCTCCATCCTTCTTCCACAAATCTGATAGGAGGAATCCTCCAGACAATTTAGCTTCCCTGCAGTTTAGAGACAGCAGCTCTCAACTGGAGTTTATATTTGAAACATGGGAGGAATTTAAATTGCAAAGACATGCCCAATGTATGCTCCAGGCCAATCAAATTAGAATCTATGGTGGCAGGACCTCAGCATTGGGGTTGCCTGATAACACAGGTGATCTCCAATATGCACACAACATCGATAACCATGGTTCTAAAACAATACCAGTTTTGTCTCCAGTGTTGACACAACCACACATGTGTAGCCCAAACCATATTATCTTGTGATTGAGCTGTTTGTAAATTGCTGTATGTTTACTAACTGCTGTTTTGAATAATTTGTTGAATTATCATAAAGTTGAGCATAGTATATTTGATGTTGACTCATCTTCTTTTTTACACAAAGTGAGACATTATTGTTGAACTTGCTGTGGCAGAATGGATGTGATTTATGTGAAGATGTACCGAAGTCTGACCTCCGTGAGCATAGCGTTGTGGCCGAAATGTTTGCTACTTTGAAAATTTCTCTGGTCCACTGTGCTTACCATGGCCCCTGAGAAATTCAGTCCAGGTAGTGAAGGCCCCAAGTAGACACTGCTCTGATGTCCTGGTGCTGGGGAATGTTTTGTCTGTCCTGGCTTGGAGATGGGCGGATCCCCAAGGAGTGACCTTAATCCAAGTACAGTTTTTGTACCATTTTATTCCAAATTAATACCACCCTACCCAGCCCCCATCCTCCTTCTCTGAGACTTCCTGCCATATTGTTGGGTTAGTGGGTTGAGCGATGCAAGCTATGTCTAGGAGTCTTGGGGCGAAAGTTGGTGTCCTTCTTGCCGGTCACTTGGCAGGTCTTGTGCTGTGACTGTCAAAGGGAAATACTCACAGGCACAGCTAAGAAATGCCCCACTCAGCCCTTGGCTTCCTCCAACATGGCTGAGCATCAAGCCATGGCTCTGTCCCCTCTACTGTTCCCTTCAGCTCTAACTCTTCACTTCTACCCCAGAAACCTCTGAATCCTCTTCCCCACCCAGCCCGTCTTCTGCTATGCACTGAATTGTTCTCTGTCCCCTTCCAAATTTGTATGTTGAAGCCCTAACCCTCAATGTGCCTGTGTTTGGAGATAGGGCTTTACATGGTAGTTAAAGTTAAATAAGGTCATAAGAGTGGACCTCTTCTGATGGGGTTAGTCACTACTAGAAGAAGCAGAGAGAGAGAGAGAGAGAGAGAGAGAGACCTCTCTATAACATATAAAGACACAGGGAGAAGGCACTGTCTATAATCCAGAAGGAGATCCCCTCATCAAAGCCTGACTGTGCTAGCACCCTGTTCTCAGACCTCCCAGCCTCCAGAACTGTAAGAAATAAATGTCTGTTGTTTCTTAGACACTAGTCTGTGGAATTTTGTTATACCAACTCGAATGGACTAAGACAGCATCTTTGACCACTCTCTGGAGAGGGAGGGAACTCACACATTCTTTTTTATTCATTCACATTTTGTTTCTTGATTACCTTTCTATTTCTCTAAGGCCCTAGACTTTAGAATCCAGGAATTGACTCCACTTTTTTTCTTGTTTCCCAGAAGCTGTAAGCCTACTGAGCACCCTCTCTGGCCCAATGAAGAAAGGGGAAATTAGGATGGTAATCAGTCAATTTTTCAAAAATGTTGCCTCACAAAGATCCTCAGTCTTTGGGGAGTGTTTTACCTGTCCTGGCTTGGAGATGGGTGGATCCCCAAGGAGTGACCTTAATCTCCACACAAGTACATATAATTTAATATAAACGCAACACAGATGGCACCAGCAGGACATAGGAAGTGGGTATTGACAGGCTGCGAAGTTTCCTGCCTGCCTGCATTTTTTTGTTTGTTTGTTTGTTTTCAAGAAATTCATGATGCTCAGAGCAAGTTCCTTACCTATTCCTAACATTCTATGAGGCCCAAACTTTCATCACCTAAATGTAGTTGCTGTTGGATTGCGGGATGTGAGGGAGTGTGTGGGGAATCAAGTCCATTAAAAGGATCTGTGTACACAGATGATGGAGTGCTGCTGTGTGCCACAACGCCTGTTCCAAGTGCTCATCGTTCAAATGAGTATGACTGCACGAGAACTTGGTATCTGAATTTGCAAATAATTGAAATACATGTTATGCTAGGCTTTGCCCTAATAAGTCAGTCTCTCCAACAACAAGCAAGTTTCTAGGTGTATGTGTTTCCCAGGACCTCTGTAACCAAGTACTACAAAGTGGCTTAAAGCAATACAACTTTCTTTTCCTGCAGTTTAAGATCAGAAGTTTGAAGTCAGTTTCACTGGGTTAAAGAAAAGGTGTCAGCAGAGCTGGTTCCTGCTAGAGGCTGTGAGGAAGAATGTTTCCTTGCCGTCTCTAGCTTCTAGGGGCTGTCTCCCATATCCCATGCCTGGAGGTCGTCTCATTCCCCAAGTGCATCACTCTGATGTCTGTGTCTGTCATTTTCACATGGCCTCCTCTCTCCCCATAGCAAAGCCTTCCTCTGCCTTCCTCCTAAGGACACTTAGGATTGCATTTAGGACCCACCCAGGGAAACCAGGATCATCTTCCCATCTCAAGATCTTTAACTGCACTGCATCTGCAAAGTTCCTTTGCTTCATAAGTTAAGAGTTATAGGTTCCGTAGATTCAGTTGTGGCTATCTTTGGGGTCATTATTCAGCTGACCAATCTGGTTCTTAGTTGAAAAAAATATTGGAGAGATGACGTGGCCAAAAGGCAAAAAGCCTGTGTTCTCCCCTTTTGCCTTGTGACACCCATCCAATGGCAACAGCACCATTTGCAAACCTCCCCTGCTACCGTGGCCCAGCCAAAGACTGACCACACCGGCCCCTTTCTTGTGAACAACTGGAATTATATGATGTGTTCAGACTGACCAACAAATACTGGCTGTGAGAATCAGAGTTTCCAGAGAAACAAAACCAATGAGGTACAAATATGGATGGAGATATGGAGATTGATTATGGGAATTGGCTTACATACTCATGAGGCCAAACATCTCACAATAGCCTTCTGTAAACTAAAGACTCAAAAAAATCTGTGAGATAACTGTGAGGCCAAAGAACTAGGAGTGCTAATGTCTGAAGACAGAAGAAGGTGGATGTCCCAGCTCAGGGACAGGGAGAAGATTCGCCTTTCCTCTACCCTCCCATTTGTTTTGGGCCCCCAGTGGATTGGAGAATGCACCCCTGCATTGCTAAGGATGGATCAAATGCTATTCTCTTCCATAAACACCTCCACACAGACATAATGTCTAACCAGCTATTTGGGCATTCCTTAGCCCAGTCAAATTGTCACATAAAATCACCGTCATGCTGGCCCACACTTTCACCACCACCTCTTCAAGGGCATTGGTGCCTCAGGAGCGGGGCTGTGGTACGTAGCTTTGCCCATCAGCGTGTGCCTTCCCTGACACTCGCTACTGTGACACAGCAAGGAAATGTGGGAACAGATGAGATGGGGACTGTCTCATGGTATCAGCACACACCAAGCTAGGTTTAATGGATACGCATAGCCATGTATAGATGTATAGGTGTCCGTGTTTTTCCAGTTCCAATCAGCCTCCCATCATCATCATCACCATCATCATCATCACAACGACAAACAATAATAACAGTCTTCTTTTTAAAAGGTCAGTTGGTCAGTATTATGTTGCTGTGGAAAGTCTTTTCGTATTTTCTTTTTTTTTTTCCTTTTAACTTTTTTATTTTAAAGATGTGGAGTACGATTCGGGGTTAGATATGCAAATGTTCATTGTGCAGGTATGCTTGTTGATGAGGTATGTCCCCCCACTCTGGCAGTTTCCCACGGCTGCCAATCCTTTTCTTATGGTATTACGATAATTGTCCAAGGCCCACTTATGAGTGAGAACATGTGATACTCAGTTCTTTGTTTCTGTGATAGACCACTGAGAATTATAGACTCTAAGTCCATCCAGGTTGCTGTGAAGTTCATAATTTTGTCCTTCTTTATGGCTGCATAATATTCCATTGTGTATATGTACCACATTTTTTTTATCCAGTGCTCTTTCGATGGGCAGCGCAGTTGGCTCAATGTTTCTGCTATTATGAACAATGCTGCAATAAAAATACGTGTGCGGGTGTCTTTTTCATAGAGTGTTTTGAGTTCTTCCAGATATATTCCCAGCAGGGGGACTGTGGGGTCATATGGAAGGTCGATTTTTAGATCTTTTAGGAATCACCAAACTATTTTCCACAGAGATTGTGTTAGTTTACACTCCCACCAACAGTGTGGAAGTGTTCCTTTTCCCTGCATCCTTTCCAGCATCTGTTGTTTTCTGAGTTATTGATGATGGCCATCCTGACTGGAGCTAGGTGGTAACTCAGTGTAGTTTTATTTTAGTTTATTTTTTTTGCATTGGAGTCTCACTCTGTCACCCAGGCTGGAGTGCAGTGGACACCCCAGCGTCAACCTGCTGAGCTCTGATGATCCTTGCTCCTTAGCCTTCCAAGTAGTTGGAACTACAGGTATGCGCTAATTTTTGATTTATTTTTGATTGCCTGGGCAACTGGTCTCGAATCCACAGGCTCAGGCAATCCACTAGTCTCGGCCTCCCAAAGTACTGAGACTACAGGCTGAGCCACCAAGCCTGGCTTCAGTGTAGTTTTAATGTGCATTTCTTTGATGACTAGTGAGGCTGAGCATTTTTTTCACAGATCTGTTGGCTGCTCATATGTCTTCTTTTGAGAACTGTCTATTCATATGTTTTGCCCACTTTGTAATGGGGCTGTTTGTTTTTGTCTTTTCGGCACATTTGAGTTCCTTGTAGATCCTAGATATTAGGTGTTTGTCAGACATACAGTTGGCAAATATTTTTTCCCAGTATGTGGGCGATCTCCCTGCTCTCTTGATGATTTCTTTGGCTTTGCGGAAGCTTGTCAGTTTGGTGAGGTTCCATATGTCTATCTTATCTCTTATGGCATGATTTTGATCAGGAATTGGTTGCCAGTTCCAATTTCCATAAAAGTGTCTCCTGCATTTTCTAAAGTTCTTATAGCTTGAGGTTTTATGTTTAGGTCTTTGATCCATTTAGAGTTGATTTTTGTGTATGGGGATAGGTAAGAGTCTTGTTTTAATCTTCTGCATGTGATTATCCAGTTTTCCCAGCACCATTTGCTGAGTAGGTTCTCCTCTCCCCAGTGGTTGTTGCTGGAGACTTTGTCAAAGATGAGTTGGTTGAGAAATTGGGGTTTTACTTCTGGAATCTCTATCCTGTTCCATTGGTCTATATGCCTGTTCTTGTACCAATACCAGGTTGTTTTGATTATTGTAACTTTATAATAAATTTTAAAGTCTGAGAGTGTGATACCTCCCGTTTTGTTTTGTTTTTTTTTGCTGAGGATTGCTTATGTTTCCATATGAATTCCTGTATTGTCGTTTCCAGGTCTGAGAAGAATGCTGCTGGCAATTTAATGGATATTGCATTAAATCTGCAGATTGTCTTGGGTAGGATAGACATCTTAACAATGTTGATTCTTCCAGTTCATGAGCATGGAATATTTTTCCACTTGTTTGTGTCATCTTTGATTTCTTTGAACAGTGTTTTGTAGTTTTCATTGTAAAGGTCTTTCATGTCTCTGGTTAGGAAGATGCCAAGATATTTCATTTTTTTGTGGCTATTGTGAATGGGATTGTGCTTTTTATTTGGGTTTCTGTTTGTTTATTTTTGGTGTATAGAAATGCAATTGTCTTTTGCACATTTGTTTATGCCCTGAGACTTTGCCAAAGTCCTTTATCATTGCAAGGACAGATTCTCTTAGGTTTTTGAGGTATAGAATCATGTCTTCTACAAAGAGGGATAACTTGACTTCCTCGTTTCCTATTTGGATACCCCTGATCTCTTCCTCTTGTCTGATTGCTCTAGCTGGACTTCCAAAACTATGTTGAAAAGCAGGAGTGAGAGTGGGCATCCTTGTCTTGTTCCGGTTTTCAGGGAAAATGATTTCAATATTTCTCTGTTTAGCAGTATGCTGACTGTGGATTTCTTGTAGATGGCTCTTACCATTTTGAGGTATGTTCCATCTCTGCCTGATGTTCAAGGATTTTTATCAATAAGGGGTGCTGGATTTTATCAAAAGCTTTTTGCACGTCTAATGATATATCATTACATCTGTTTTTACATCTGTTGATGCATTTAATTATGTTTATGGTCTTGGGAATATTGAACCAGCCCTGCATCCCAGGGATGAAGCCTACTTGGTCATGGTGGACAATTTTTGAGATGTGTTGTTGGATCCAGTTTGCTGGGATCTTGTTGAAAATTTTAGCATCTATGTTCATCAAGGATATTGGCCTGTAGTTCTCTTTCTTTGTTGGATCTTTACCTGGCTTGGGTATCAATGTGATGTTAGCTTCATAAAATGATTTGGGGAGAGTTCCATCTTTCTCAATTGCCTGGAATACTTTCAATAGGATTGGT
>CAUYQG010128367.1:0-12742 GCA_963574415.1 Tarsius wallacei
CGCCTTTGGGAGGCTGAGGTGGGTGGATTGCCTGAGCCCGCGGGTTCGAGACCCGCCTGGGCAACTTGGCGAGACCTCATCTCTACAATAAATCAAAAAATCAGCCGGGCGTGGTAGCGCGCGCCTGTAGTTCCAGCTACTCAGAAGGCTGAGGCAGAAGGATCAGCGGAGCCCAGCAGGTCGAGGCTGCGGTGGCCAGGAGCGGCCACTGCACTCCAGTCTGGGCGACAGAGTGAGACTCCAACTCAAAAAAAAAAAAAAAAAAAAGGCATATACTAATAATGGAAGATTCTAACACATCAAGACAGAAAAAAGGAATTGGATCCCCAAAAAGTACATACAAGACAAAAGAAGAGTTATCCAATGATTTAAGCTTATATGTTTTTGACTCTAGCCATATGATAGAAAATGTACCTTTTTCTTAAATGCATGATGACATTCACAAAAATCACCCACATATTAGCTACAAAAAATATTAACAATTGTTATCTAGTAAAAATTATGCAACGATGCAAGCAAAGTTACTTATTATAAGGAAATCAAGCTAAATATGAGGAAAATGCAAAAAAAGACTTCTGGGAATTTAACAAACTCAAATGACTTTTTGATGACAGAAAAAATATAAATCAAAATTAGAGAATTTCTGCAAATATAATCATGTAGTTGTAAAAGCGAAGATAATTTTCTGACCTCTCCTTTCTGAAGGTTTAATAATTTGAATCTATAAAGCAAATTAACAATAGACAGATTAACAAGGAATAAAAGGCATACAGATAAATTAATGTGCATAAATATAGGAGCCATATACAAAGTATGGGACTCAAAGAAGAGCCAGATGGTTGGAGCTTAAATATCCTCTTAAAGGGGAGAAAGAATTGGGGGATGATAGGAAATTTTAGAGGGGAAATAAATGGTTTAGGAAAGATAAATGGACCTTGGAGATAGAAGTCAGCTTATAAATAAAATAAATAGAATGGGTAAAAAATAATATTTTGGACAAAGTTGTTTGGGGTCTAGGTGTTATGTTAAATTTTCAATTTCTTCCTCTGTGATATGAGTGGTAATCTTCTCTGGTTAATTACATTTCAGGGAAGTAATTAAAGGAAACTGTGTTCTTTGGCATGTCTGTTTTCCAGCCTCATTCTGTGCTTTGTGAAAGGCAGAAGGTCAGAAAATCTTGTGGCTGATTCTTTAGTTTAGTATGTCAAAGTGCCATACTTAGGGATATTGTTTTCTGAACCCCAACACAATATAAAATATAATATGAATAAGATCATTAACTAAATTGACCAACTTCAGATTTATAAAACACTACACCAAGTAACTTCAAAGTATATATCATTTTAATGTTCACATGTTTTTATTTAAATAGACCATAAGTTTTGTCATAAAATGAATTTCAATAAATTCAGTGATGACAGTTATGCATGGCATATTCTCTAATGGTAACAAATTTTAACTAGTATTCAATAACAAAAAGATAACCTCAACCATCTCCAGCTGCAGGTATACCTTGTTTTATTGCATTTCACTTTATTATGCTTCACATATAATTGCATTTTTTACAGATTGATACTTTGTGGCAACCCTGAATCAAATAAGTCTATTGGCACCATTTAACTAACACCATGTGCTCACATTCAGTCACTGTATTACATTTTGGTAATTACAGCAATATTTCAGATGATTTTATATCTGCTATGGTGATCTGTGATTAGTGATTTTTGATATTGCCATTGTAATTATTTGGAACAGTACAAACTGTGCTCATAAAAGACAGTAAACTTAATAGATTAATGCTGTATATGTTCTGACTGCTCCATTGACTAACTGTCCCTGTCCCTGTCCCATCTTTCTCCTGTTCCTGGGGCCTTCTTATTTCCGAAGACAACAATATTGAAATTAGACCAGTTAATCACTTTAAAATAACCTCTAAATGTGCAAGTGAAAAGAGGAGTCACATATCTCTTTTTATACATATTGTGCCAAACAACCAAGCTATGAATGCCAAAAAAAAAAAAAAGTTCCTGAAAAAATTAAAAATGCAACTCCAGTGAACTCAAGAATGACAAAAAAGCAAAGCGACCTTATTGCGGATAGGGAGAAAGTTATAGCGTTCTGCATAGAAGATAAAGCCAACAACAATTTTCTGTAAATTAGAGCCTAATCCAGAGCAAAGTCCTAGTTCCCTTCAGTTCTCCATGAGGGTGCAGTGAAATTAGAAAACTTCAGAAGAAAAGTTTGAAGCTAGCAGAGGTTGGTTCCTAAGGTTGAAGGAAAAAAGCCATCTCCTAAACATAAAAGCACAAGGTGAAAAACAGCAAGTGCTGATGCAGAAGCTGCAGCAAGGTATCCAGAAGATCTAGCCAAAATGATTATGAAGATGGCTACAGTAAACAACAGGTTTCGATGTAGACAAGACAGTTGTCTATTAGAAGATGGTGCTATTTAGGAAATGTATAGGTAGAATAGAAGTCAATTATTTGCTTCAAAGGGCATGTTGACTTTCTTGTTAGGAACGAATGCAGCTGATGTCTAAATTGAAGCCAATGCGTATTTACCATTCCAAAAATCCTAAAGCCCTTAAGAATTATGCTAAATCTACTCTGCTTATGCCCTATAAACAGAACAACAAAGCCTAGATGACAGCACATCTGTTTACAGCATGGTTTATTGAATATTTTAAACCCATGTTGAAATGTATTGCTCAGGGGGGAAAAAAGCCTCCTTTCAAAATATTGCTTCTCATTGACAATGCACCTGATCACCCAGGAACCCCTAAGGAGATGTACAAGAAGATTCATGGTTTTTTATTATTATTATTTTTTATGCCTACAAATACAACACCTATTTTGCACCCATGGATCAAGAAGTGATTTTGATGTCAAGTCATATTATTTAAGAAATACATGTCATAATGTTATAGTTACCACAGATAGTAAGTTCCTCAGCTGGATATGGGAAAAGCAAATTGAAAACCTTCTGGAAAGTGTTCACCATTTTAGATGCCATTAAGAACATTTGTGATTCATGAGAAGAAGTTAAAATAGCAACATCAACAGTAGCTTGGAAGAAGTTGACTCCAACCTTCATGAATAACTTTAAGGATTCAACACTTCATGGAGAAATAAACAGCAATTGTTGTGAAAATAGGAAGAGAACTAGAATTAGAAAATAGGAAGAGAACTAGAATGACATGATTGAATTGCAGCAAGCTCATGAAAAATCGTCAACAGACGAGGAGTTGCTTTTTTAATGAATAAGCAAAAAAAGCATTTTTATTCTTGAGATGGAATTTACTTCTGCTGAAGATGCTATGAGCACTGTTGAAATGACAACAAAGGATTTACATAAATTTAGTTGACAAAGCAGCACAGGGTTTGAGAGAACTCCTCCAATTTTGAAAGAAATTCTACTGTGAGTAAAATGTTATCAACAGCATTGCACGCTACAGAGACATCTCTTATATCAGCATCAAGGCAAGATCCTCCACCAGCAATAAGATTACAACTTGCTAAAGACTCAGATGATTGTTAATATTTTTAGCAATGAAGTATTTTTAAATGAATATATAAAATTATTTTATAGACATAATGTACTGCACATTTAATAGACTACAGTATAGTGTAACCATAGCCTTTATATGCACTGAGAAATAAAAAAAACTTTGTGTGACTCACTTTATTGTTATATTCACTTTATTTCAGTGATCTGGAACTGAAACCACAGTACGTCCAATGTCTGCCAGTGTATGAAAACTAAACAATAATACCTCTACATTAATCAAGAATCAAAGAAAGACAATCAATATTTGAGAATACTAAAAAGTAAACATTAATAAAAACATACCATGTAAAATTATGTTGAATGCATATAAAACAGTGCTGAGAGAAATGTATACTCTAGATGCATATGTCACAAAAGAGCACACATTTAAAATCAATGAGTTAAGCTTCCACCTAAGAAAAGCAATTTAAAACTAAAACATGTAAAAGGAAAAAAGTAATAAAATGTTAGTAGAAACCAATAACTACAAAGCAGATAATCAGTAAGTAAAATGAACATTTAAAATTTGCTTTTGTAAAAAAAAATTAATAAAATCGATAAATGCCTATCAAGACTAATTAAAGAAATATAATAGGAAATAAAATTTTACCATAGCAGAAGTGAAAAAAGAGACATCACTAAGTTTCGTGCATATGTTAACATAAGCACAGTTTCACCAAAATATTTAATAAATTAGAGGAAATGCATAAATTTCTTGAAATACTCAACTTTTTTGGACTGAATAAAAAATAATAGAAAGTCTCATCTTATATTTTTTCAAAAATTTAATCTCTATTTTAAAATCTCGTGTACAAAATTTCATTCTTAGAAAGCTTTAATAATGTGTCATACCAGACGCTTAAAGAAAAAACAAAAGTAAACTTACATAGATAGATTATACTTTTTGTTTTGTGTTATGATACAAACACAACAGTTAATGCAACATGAAAAAGATTAAAGGAAAAAGTTCAAAAAAATATAAGTGATGAAGGTAGATGCAAGCTTCCAAATCATAAATGTAAAAATAAGTTCATCAATATATAAAATACTATATTTTGAATAGTGCTTAACATTAGAAAATAAATTGATATAATTCATAATATTAAGAGGAAAAAATGAAATAAATTTAATCTTTTATGGCATTTAAAAAAAAAGATAGGAGAACATCTTCACAACCCTGAGTAGGTAAAGTTTTCTTAGGTAACACACACATTGAACAGTTTGTAAAAGAAAAAAAAAAACAATAATTGGATTTCATTAAAGTAGAAAACTTATGGTCATCACAGAGAAACTATGTAGATGATCAAAGGAGCAAGGAAGAAGTCTCTTTGGGATGATAACAATCTTTTATCTTGCTTTGTCATTTCACAGGTCTATACATTTGTCAAAATTTACAAAGGAGAATACATGTTTCTGAAACTTTTACTATATAAATTATAATTTAATAATATACCGTTAGCGCAAAGTAAAATTTACATATCCTTCATATTAAAAAAATAAACTGTTGGAAGACATAATGGTAGAGGAAACCTGATTTTCAATAGCACTGAAAAAAGGTAAAATTAATTAACTAATAATTATAAAACCTATATTTTGGAATATTGTTGACTAAATAGAAGTAGTCTTGTTCTTAGACTGTTTCAGTCATTGAAAGTTTGGTTTTCAGCCGGGCTCGGAGGCTCAGCCTGTAATCCCGCGCTTTGGGAGGCTGAGGTGAGTGGATTGCCTGAGCCCGCGGGTTCGAGACCCGCCTGGGCAAGAGAGACCTCATCTCTACAATAAATCAAAAAATTAGCCGGACGTGGTAGCGCGCGCCTGTAGTTCCAGCTACTTGGAAGGCTGAGGTGGAAGGATCGCCGGAGCCCAGCAGGCCGAGGCTGCGGTGGCCACTGCACTCCAGTCTGGGCGACAGTGTTAGAATCTAAATAAAAAAAAAAAAAAAAAAAGAAAGTTTGGTTTTCTCTAAGTTAATTTATAAATTTGATGTGAGCTCAAGAAATACTCCAATAATTTTTGAAGAGGGTTGAAATAGATGATTTATTTTTAAGTTGATATAGAAAAATAAACATATAAGAGTTGTTATAACAACCCTTCGGGAAAAAAGGGTATGAAGTGAGATTAGTCCTGCCAGATTTTTAAACATAGTAATATCTCTCTTTAGTTACAACAGCTAAAATTATTATGGAAAAAATATTTAAATAACGTCTAATATTATAATACCTTAAAATTTGCTTGCAGAAAGATAGACATCAATCCACAGATTACACTAGAATAAACTCCAAACTAAGATCTAATTTAAAAAAATAAGTACTGGAAAAAGTGTGGGTGAAATAATTTATACCTATAATCTTGAGAAAATAGCTTGAATTATAATTCAAAATGCATATAAAATTAGTATTGATAAATGCAGTTATTTAAAAATAAAAGTGCATGGAAAAAGAAAACAAGAAGCATAGTTAAAAAATAAAATACAAGTGAGAATAAAACCTTTTAAAAAATTCCTACAAATAAAGGATTAATTCCACAAATATT
This sequence comes from Tarsius wallacei, assembly GCA_963574415.1. Lineage (NCBI taxonomy): Eukaryota > Metazoa > Chordata > Mammalia > Primates > Tarsiidae > Tarsius > Tarsius wallacei. The sequence continues at coordinate 6,079 of CAUYQG010128367.1, forward strand.
TTAAGAATCATAAAAAATGACTAAAAATTAGGTAATTGAAAAAATGTTCAATTAGATAATTGAAAAAAATTACAAAATTGGAAATTTTTGTTTTCAACTGCACATTTTTATTTTATTAAAAAATGTTTTTTTAAAGAAATGGAGAACAATTCAGTATTAGTTATACAACTAGTCATCGTACACGTAAATTTGGGCCTCCCTTTGGTACCCACTTCACCTAGTTTGAGATCAGGTATCCTTATTGATGTTATGTGCCCTCCACCCCCTCCCATGGCAGTTTCTGGCTATTGCTGACCCCTTTCTTATTGTATTACGGTAAATATTCAAGGTCTGCTTATGAGTGAGAACATGTGGTACTTAGTTCTTTGTTTCTCTGATAAACCACTGAGTAGGTTAGACTCTAAATCTATTAAGTTGCTGCCAAGTCCATAATTTTGTTCTTCTTTATGGCTGTGTAATATTCTATCAATATATCACATATTTTATCCAGTACAGTTTTGATGGGCAACATGGTTGGTTCCATGTTTTTGCTATGGTAAATAGTGCTGCAATAAACATGCATGTGCAAGTTTCTTTTTGGGGTATAATCTCAGAAGGGGGATTGCTGGGTCCCATGGAAGGTAAATTTCTTTTTTTTTAATTTTATTTTATTTTAAAGAAGTGGGGTACAATTCAGGATAAGGTATACAAGTGGTCATCACAAAGGTAAAATTTGGGCCTACCTTTGGTCCCCACTTTAGTTTGAGATCAAGTACCCTTATTAATGTTATGTGTCTCCCCTCCCTCCCTCCCTCTATTCCCTGGCAGTTTCCAACTACCGCCAATCCCTTTCTTATAGTATTATGGTAAATTTTCAGAGTCTGCTTATGAGTGAGAAAATATGGTACTTAGTTCTTCATTTCTGTGATAAATCACTGAGTAGGATAGACTCTAAATCCATTCAAGTTGCTGCAAAGTCCATAATTTCGTTCTTCTTTATGGCTGTGCAATATTCCATTGTGTATACGTACCACATATTTTATCCAAAGTCCATTTTTGATGGACAGCACGGTTGGTTCCATGATTTTGCTATTGAAAGGTCAGTTTCTAGTTCTTTTAGGAATTACCACACTGTTTTGAACTAGTTTGCGCTCCCACCAACAGTGTAGTTTTTCCTTTTCTCCACATTCTTTTTTTTTTTAATTAATGATGACCATTCTTATTAGAGTTAGGTGGTATCTCAATGTGGTTTTGATTTGCATTTCTCTGATGATTAGTGAGGCTGAGCATTTTTTCATGTGTCTGTTGACTGTTTGTATGTCTTCTTTTGAGAAGCTTCTATTCATGTATTTTGGCCAATGGGGCTGTTTGATTTTTTCCTTTTGGCACATTTGAGTTCCTTGTATATTTGGATGTTAGAGCTTTGTCAGATACTCAGTTGGCAAATATTTTTGTCCCATTCTGTGGGCTGTCTCCCAACTCTCTTGATGGTTTCTTTTGCTTTGCAGAAGCTTTTAGGTTTGATGAGGTCCCACTTGTCAATCTTATTTCTTATGGCATGGGCTTTTGATCAGGAATAGGTTGCGTATTCTGATTCCCATTAGGGTGTCTGGCGTTTTCTAACATTTTTAACTTTTGAGATTTTATATTTAGGTCTTTGATCCATTTACAGTTAATTTTTAAGTATGATGATAAGGTAGGGGTTTTCATTCAATCTTCTATATGTTGTCAGCCAGTTTCCCCAGCACTATTTACTGAATAGGTTCTCCTCCTCCCAGTGGTTGTTGTTGGAGACTTTTTCGAAGATGAGTTGGTTGAGAAATTGAGGTTTTGCTTACAAAATCTCTATACTGCTCCATTGGTCTACATGTCTGTTCCTGTACCAATACCAGGTAGTTTTTATCATTGTAGCCTTAAAATAAAGTTTGGAGTCAGGAAGTGTGATACTTCCTGCCTTATTTCTTTTACTAAGGACTGTTTTGTCTATTCATGGTTGTTACGTTCACATATGAATTTCTGTATTGTTTCCAGGTCTGAGAAGGACAATGTTCTTAATTTAATGAGTACAGTACTGAATCAGTATATAGTCTTTGGTAGGATGGATATCTTAACAATGTTGATTCTTCCAATCAATGAGCATGGAATATTTTTCCATTTGTTTGTGTCATCTTTGACTTTGAGCAGTGTTTTGTAGCTTTCATTGTAAAGGTCTTTCAGTTCTCTGGTTAGGAAGATGCCGAGGTATTTCAATTTTTTTCGTGTGTGTGTGGCTATTGTGAATGGAACTGTGCTTTTTATTTGGTCCTCTGCCTGTTTGTTGTTGATGTATAAGAATCCAACTGTCTTTTGCACATTTATTTTGTGCCCTGAGACTTTGTCAGAGTTTTTTATCAGTGCAAGGAGATTTTTGACAGATTCTCTTGTGTTTTCAAGATCATATAATCAGCAAAGAGGGTTAACTTGACTTCTTATTTTCCTATTTGGATACCCCTGATTTCCTTCTTGTCTGGTTGCTCTAGTTAGGATTTCCAATACTATGTTTCACAGGAGAGTTGAGAGTGGGCAGCCTTGCTTCGTTCTGGTTTTCAAGGGAAAGTCTTCCAATTTCTGTTCATTTAGCTATATGTTGACTGTGGATTTGTCGTAGATGGTTCTTAGTATTTTGAGATATGTTGTCTTTATACCTAGGTGTTTGAGGGTTTTAATCAAGAAGGGATGCTAGATTTTGTCAAAACTTTTTTCACATCTGATGATATACTCATGTGGTTCTTGTTTTTACATCTGTTGATGTATTTAATTACATTTATTGTCTTTCAGATGCTGAATCAGCCCTGCATCCCAGGATGAAGCCTACTTAGTCACGGTGGATGATTTTTGAGATGTGTTGCTGGACCCAATTTGCTAGAATCATGTTGAAAATTTTTGCATCTATGTTCATCAGGGATATTGTCCTGTAGTTCTCTTTCTTAGTTTGATCTTTACCTGGTTTAGATATCAGTATGATATTAGCTTCATAAAAAAATTTGGGAAGCATTCTGTCTTTCTCAATTGGCTGGATTACTTTCAATAGGATTGATATTAGCTCCTCCTTGCATGTTCTGTAGAATTCTGCTGGAAATCTATCTGGTCCAGGGTTTTTTTTTTGTAAGTAGTTTTCTTATGACAGAGTCAACTTCCTGGGTTGTTACTAGTCTAATTAGGATGGCAATTTCTCCTTATTTCAACCTTGGTAGGTTGTGTGATGTCAGAAAGTCCTCCTAGGTTGTTGAGTTTATTTCCATACAGGTGTGCACAGTAATCTCTAATAATCTTTTGTATTTCTTTGGGGTCTGTTGTGACTTGATCGTTTGCATTTCTAATTGTGTTTATTTGGGCTTTTTCTTTCTTTTTTGTGATCATTCTGGCCAGGGAGTTCATCAATCTTGTTTATCCTTTCCAAGAATCAGCTTTTTGTTTTGTTGATTTGTTTCTTGTATTTTTGTCTTCCGTGTCCCATATCTGAACTTTTACTTTTGTGACCTGGATTCTTCTGCTGAAGTTAGGGTTTTGGTGGTCTTGCCTTTCCAGCTTCCTTAGATGATATGTTAGGCTGTCAACTTGTTCTCTTTCTATTTTCTTGATGTGTGTTTTGCAAAGATAAAAATTTCCCTCTCAGTACTACTTTCATGGCATCCCAGAGATTTTGGTAAGAAATTTCTTTGCTTGCATTTGTTTCTAGAAAATTTTAGTTTCTGTTTTGATTTCTGTGTCGACCCAGGAGTGGTTCAGTGTCAGGCTGTTCAGTGTCCATGTCTTTGTGGGTTTGGAGGGAATTTTGTTTGTTGTTATATTGATTTTAATTCCTTATGGTCTGAGAAGGTGCATGGAATCTTGTAAAATTTCAATCTTGTAAAATTTGTTTAGGCTTGATTTATGGCCAAGGATGTGGTTAATTGTGGAATATGTTCCATATGTTGATGAATGGAATATACATTCTGTGGTTGTTGGGTGGAGTTTTTTGTAGGTATCCACTAAGCCCATTTAGTCAAGTGTCAAGTTGAAGTTCCAGAGCTTTTTGTTGATTTTTTGCTTTGATGATCTGTCTAGGGTTGTTAGTGGGGTATTTAGGTCCCCAGCTATGATAGTGTTAGAGTCAATATCTTTTTTTGCTTGTTTATTTAATAGCCACCTTATAAAAGCTGGTACTTCTGTGTTGGGTGCAAATATGTTTAGGATGGATATTTCTTGTTGATGTATCAAACACTATATCATTATGTAGTGTCTTTTTGTATCTTTTAAAATTTTTGATAGCTTAACAGTTGTTTTGTCTGATTTTTAGATCGTGACTCCTGCCTTCTTTTGTAATTCTATCAAAGGTAAATCTGGTTTCCATCCTCTTTGAGTCTGTGTGCGTCCTTTGTGATGAGATGAGTTTCCTGGAGAGAGCAAATTTTTGGACTGTTTTTTTCTTTTTAATTCAAGATTTCCATTCTATGTTTTTCCTTGTCATAATGCTCTTATAAGGCTGTTTTGTTTTAGTTTAGCATTTGTGTTCATATATGCTTGTGTTTTTATTTTTGTGGGTATGTTGTGTGTTCTGCTGCTTCTGTGTTTGTCTGTGATCTTGTGAAGTATTTGGTCTTTGTTTTTTTCTTCTGTGCACAAAACCTTTTTAAGAGCTGGTCTTGAAGCAGCATATCCTCTTAAGAATTGGATGTCTGGGAAAGATTTTAATTCTCCATCTCTGATGTAGCTTAGCTTGGCTGGGTGGGAAATTCTTGGCTGAAATTATTTATCTCTGAAAATCTGGGGCACTTACTAGGAGTTGGGTGGGTGGCGACAAGGATACAGAACCTATTGACAGGCCATATTTGCTATCTGATGAATGGGCCAGCTAGGACTCTCTCCATCTCTGCACAATATGAGCTTGCAGTGAGTATGCTTGCATAGCCTCTGAGTTCAAGACAGGGTGTAAGTTGGAAAATAGAGAGGAGAAGGAGGAAAAAAAGAGAAAGAGGGAGAAGGGAAAAGAAGAAAGAAAAATAGAAAAAGAAAGAAAAAACACACAGGGAGGAACTTAAGATGGCGGCCGACAGGTCATGCTGTAAAAATCTCCGTGGAGCCTAGTGACAATGGAGACTCTCCACGTGAGTAGGCGGGTGCTGGTGGGAGCATGAAAGTCCATCTGAGGGGATACTCAGCTGTATCCACCTGGGTCCCCCCTCTGAGGGTGATTGCAGGCTCCCACAGCCCTGAAATTAGAGCTCAGTTCCCGGGAGCACCACAGAAACGTCTGCTGCCAAATGCACCTGAGAGAAGCCTGCTGAGTTCAGTTGATTCCCAGCACCTGGCACCAGGCACATACCATCGCCTGGCATACCGGACCCACTGGAGTGCAGGATTTGATTTTTGGAGACAGAGCATGGAGGAGTCCAGAGAGAGAGGTGCATGCTTGGTAAGGAACCAGGCACTGCAGCCATTTTCTAGGCAGAAATTTGCATTGCTCCACCTAGCTCCTCCCCCAACAAGCCTCCAACCTGTTGCCTAAACAACACACAAACAATTGCCCCAGGCACTCCCTCACCATTGAAATAGGAGAGAGACCTAACAAGGCGCTGGAAGGGTCTGCCAACGAAACCCATAGAGCTGATCTCTGAATAGCAGATCAACTACTCAGGGTTAGATTGTGGTCCAGAGGAAATAGCCTGAGAGCACAAACTTCAGAGGGACCTGAGAGTGCTGAGTTCCAAGCGCCACACCCCCTACCCTGATCCAACTGTGAGACAAAGGATGTGGCCAGAAAAGGACCAGGAAGAATTCCAAAGAGATCAGTGGTGAGTCCTGGCTGACACATACACCCTCCTCCCCAGCAATCCTCTGTACGTCAGACCCACATAGCTGGGCCACGACTGAGAGGGACAAACCCAGATGGAGCCTGGAATTAGTCGCAATAAGAAATAGAGTAGGCCTGGCTGGGGCAACCTTGTGAGAGTACATACCTGGGAAGAGACTATCCTGTACATCCCCACCAGAGATCTCCCTGACCATAGGAGAGTGGGAGGGGAGGACTGCAGCCCCACCCACCTCACTGCCCGTCCTCCTTCCCTGCTCTGCTCCCTGAGGAGAGTGTGAAAGAGGTGGCTCTGCAGGAGAGATCTGATTAGAGGAACAACTACAGAGCCTGCCACGAGAGGACAGTTTTTTTTGTCTCTGTTTTTGTTTTGTTCTGTTTTGTTTTTTTCAAATTTTCAATTATTTTTTAATTTTAAAAATTTTCTGACTGTTTGCTAGTTCATCTATTTTTAAAAATATTTTTCCTTTGTGCATGAATGTGTATGTGAGGTTTTGAACTGCACCACCTCTCAAAAAAAATTTTTCTCTTTCTTTTCTTTTTCTGTTTCTTTCTGCCTATATTTATCATTCTCTGTCTATGTGTGTATGTGAGTGATTGAGTATTCATCTTTTGATTTTGCTGTTAGTTTTTGCTCTTTTGTTCTTCTGAGGGGGGTGGTTTTATAATAATTTTTTTTTTTAACAACTTAAGCAATGTGTTAATATATGTGTAAGGTGTGAGGGTTCCACCTAAATCCCCCCAACTTTTTTTTTTTTCTGTTTCCTTGTTCTACCCCCTTTGGTCTTCTTGTCTTTCTTCTCCATTTACTTTGTACTAGGCATGTGTGTGTGTGTTTAGTTTTCTTGGGGTTTT
>CAUYQG010128369.1:0-16768 GCA_963574415.1 Tarsius wallacei
TAGTTTGGTCTTCTTTTTCCAGTATCTTAAAAGGTAGATGGTTAGTTAGGTTACTGATCTGACATCTTTCTTCTTTTTAAATATACACTTACAGCTATAAATTTCCTTCTAACCACCACCTTAACTGCACCCGTGAGTGCAACACAAAAAAAAAAAAAAAAAAAAAAAAAAAAAAAGGAAATGTCTGTAAAACCTATGGTTCAAAATGTTGTTCAAGTTTTCTATGTCCTTGTTGATGATCTGCCTAGTTCTTCTATACATTATTGAAAGCAGAGTATTGAATTCTGACACCATTACTGCTGAACTATCTATATCTCCCTTTATTTCTGTTTGTTTTTGCTTTATATATTTTGGAGCTTTGTTGATAGATGCAGATATGTTTATAACTGTTATGTATTCTTAATGGACTGACACTTTTTAACAGTATAAAATGTCCCTCTTTATCCTCTACACTTTTTATTGTTTTAAAGTCTGTCTTGCCTGATATTAGTATAGCCACTCCAGCTTTCTTATGGTTACAGTTTGCATGATATATCTTTTTTCAGTCTTTTATTTTCAATCTGTTTATATCTTTGAATCTGTAGTGTGTCTCCTGTAGAGAGCATACAGTTGGGTGCTGTATTTATTTCTTATTCAGTCTGACAACATCTGCCTTTTATTTCATTTATTATTAGAGACAGCATCTTGCTATGTTGCTCAGGCTGGCCTCAAACTACTGAACACAAGTAATCCTCCCACCTCAGCCTCCCAAGTAGTTGGGACATCAGGCACACTTCACCACGCCTGGCTTCTGACTTTAACTGGATTGTTTAACCCATTTATATTTAATGTCATTGATTGATACAATTTTATTTTCACTTGCCATTTTACTTTTTGTTTTCTATGAGTCTCAATGTTTTGTTTTCCCACTCCTCCTTTGCTGCTTTCTTTTGTATTAAGTGAATATTTTCTAATGTGTTTCCATTTTTTTACTGTTTTTGTTTGTACTACATTTGTTGAGTTATTTCCTTCACACTTGCTCTAAGGTTTCCCATATGCATCTTATCAGATTCAGCTTCATATTTATAGAAACTTAATTACAATGAGATCAGAAATGTTACTCCTATATACCTCTATTCCTTTTCCTTCTTTTTGTTATATTATGGTTAAATACACTACATCTATAAATGTTACAAGCTCAGTAATACATTGTTATAGTTATGACTTTACATAACTTTAAGACTTGTTTAAAAGCTGAGAGAAAAAGAAAGAATAAAGATAGCTTTGGTTATATTCACTTCACTATATTGTTTCTGGTGCTCTTCATTTGTTACTGTGAACTTGAGTTACCATCTATATAGTCCCATCGTAGTTCAATACGGTTGCTCCAACAAACCTCCTTCAGACTGTAATTGGCAAATATATTGCATTCCTAAATTGGCAAATATATTGCATTCCTATATATTATAAGCCAAATAATACATTATATACACATTGTTTTACACAATTGCTTTTTAAATCAATTAAGAAATTGAGAAGAAATATGCATTTATACTATATTTTATACTTATATAATTGCCCTTATTGGTGGTGTTTTTCTGTGTGTATTTAAATTACACACTTGCTTTCAGCCTGAAGCACTTTCTTTACTACTTCTTGTAAGGCAGGTCTGCTAGCAACAAATTCTCTCAGTGTTGTTTATCTGGGAATGTTTTATTTTACCTTCATTTTATAAAGGTAGTGCTCCTGAACATAAGACTCTCGGTTGACAGTTTTTTGTTTTTTTAATTTAAGCACTTTGTGTTATCCCACTGCATTCTGGCCTCCACTCTTTCTGAGAACAAGTCAGTTTTTAATTTTATTGGGGCTCATTTGGAAGTGAAGAGTTGTTCTCTTACTGCTCTCAAGATTTTCTCCATATCCTTGACCTTTAGTATGATATTTATAGAGCTCTTTGAGTTTATTCTACTTGGAGTTCACTAAGAGTTGGGGGTATAAAGATTAATGTTTTTCCATTAATTTTTGAATTTGGCAATGAAAGAAAAATCTGCAGTGTTTCTCCGATTATTTTCTTTTCTCTCTCCTCACTTCTGGTCACTTATGTGTATGTTGGTATGCTTAATGGTGTCTACATTTCTATGAAGCTCTTTGATCATTCTTCATTCTTTGTTCTCTGTTCTTCACATTGCATAATCTCTATTGAGCTATCCTTCAAGTTGGCTAATTCTCCTGCCAGTTCAAACCTAACTGAGACTCTATGGTGAATTTGTTTCATTTCAGTTTTAGTATTTTTCAGTTCTAGAATTTCTATTTAGTTCTTTCTTATAATTTCTGTATTTGTACTAACATTCTTGATACAAATTGTCATCATATCTTCCTTTACTTCTCTCTCATAATTTTTTTTTATTTCTCAGAATATATTTATAATGGTTATTTGAAGTTAAATCTAAAATCTGGTCACTGGATCATTTCTGTTGCCTGCTTTTATTTCTGGTATATAGCTCATACTTTCCTGTTTCTTTGCATTGTCTCATTATTCTTTTTTTGGAACCTGGACATTTTAGATACCAACTGCTCCACTCTGGGGTTTCTTACTGCTGTTTCTTTAGTCACTGGCTGGATTGATTTAGTGAAGTCTAATCCCCCATCTCCTCTCAGGAGGCACAGTCTTGGGTATTCCCAAAGTCGCCGGGAGTTAACAGTGGTTTTGGTAGGGCTCTCCCATTCTCTTTCCTTGACACATCTAGTTGTTAGGCAGCACTAATTGTTGGCTGATTATGTTTGCAACAATACTCTGAAGCCTAAACTGTTCCATAGACTGATCCAAACAAATCTAGCTCCTCTGAAGGAATAGTTACAATGGTCATGTTTGAGATTTGTTCTGACTCCCACCTCTTTAATTCCCTGGTTGTCTCCAGCAAACTATTCAGCCTATCCAGTATAGGTATATTTATCTCCAAGGCATCTGCCAATCTCCTCCTAACTTCACCACACACTCCTCTTTTTGAGAGCACTCTTAAGCTTGAACTTCTCCAAGCTGTTGCAAATGAATTTAGTTGCTTTGGTAAGAGATTTCGTTTTTTACAGCCTGTTTCTCCCCTCAGGCAAGTTTCTGAGCCTTGGCTCCAGAGCTGTGGATAGGGATGATGGTAGGAAAGGAGGCAAAATTACAAGCATTATAAGTAAGGCTAAAGTCATGTATTAGTCTAACTATGGAATATTAGAGGTAACTGTACTAGGAGATACCAGGAAGACAGATGCACGGAGAAAAAAACATGTGAGGACACAGCAAGAAGACAGCTATCTACAAACCAAGGAGAATGGTCTCAGGAGAAAGCAACCATACTAATACCTTGATCTCAGACTTCTAGCATCCAGAAGTGGGAGAAAATAACTGTTATTTAAGCCACTACTCTCCCCTCCACACTCCCCACCCCCACCAAAAAAAAGACAGGTGTGTTGGCTCACTCCTGCAATTCCTGCACTATGGTAGGCGCCAAGGTGAGAGGATTGCTTTAAACAAGGAGTTCTGCCTGGGTAACATAGCAAGACCTCGTCTACAAAAATACAAAAGTTGGTCAGGCATGGTCACATGCACCTGTAGTCCCAGCTACTTGGTAGGCTAAGGCAGGAGAATCTCCTGTGTCCAAGAGCTCAAGGCTGTGGTAAGCTATGATCATGCTGATACCACTATTGTCTGTCCATATTGCCACTACCCTTAAAGAAAGGCATAACAAGCAGTCCAAGCACTTGCACATACTTACATTCCTGAGAAATAGCAATGAAAAACGTTTTCCCTTATCTCCTATACATTCCCGTTGTCACTTCAAAAAATCCTTAACTTCCTGCAGACTGCACTCACTCAACAGACAGAAATGAATCCCTATTCAATCCCTTTTAACAGTAGTCATAGATTTGAAAATATAGCACCCATGTAACCTTAAGCTTTGTAATTTATATAATTTTTTGCATGCTATAACTCCTAATTGACGATATGTTATAGTGAAAAACGTTTTACTTTGTAAGAGGCTCTGTTAACTCCCTTACTCTATGGCAAGCTTGTCTAACTTCTCAGCTTGATGTTACTGATAAAAGGAACTGTGAGCTACCTGGTGCCAGGAAATGTGGACCATCAATGTTACTATTAACAAAACATGGCTGTTAACTTAAGTTCTATACAATGCTCTGTCAGTCACATAGTCAATGTATAGGTACCAGCAACCCTAAACTTATAAAAACGGACTGGGAACCTGAGGGGCAAGCAGACTGGTTCCAGAAATGCCAGGTGCCAGGTTCTGTCCCCCTGAATTCTGAATTCAGAAATAAACTTCTTTCTGCCAGTTCTCTGCCTCTCTATTTATTGGTGTCGAGAGATAGCAGGCAAGCATTTACTCGAATCATAACAATGCCCTCCAGCCTGGGCAACAGAGCAAGACTCTATCTCTAAGGAAAAAAATAAGAGTTAACTGAATTCTATCTATGGGACACTAAGTAAATCCAATATTCAAATATTTGGATAAATACAGTCATATGTTGCTTGATCACAGGGATAAGTTCAGATAAATGAGTTATTAGGTGATTTTACGGTATGCGAACAACGTACAGCATAGTTATACAAACCTAGATGGTACAGCCTACTATACATCTAGGATATATAGTACAATATATATCATCTACAGTGATCCTAGGCTATAAACCTGTACATCATGTTGCCAGAGTGAATACTGTAGGCAACTGTAACACCATGGTAAGTATTTGTGTATCTAAACATAAGTAAACATAGAAAAGATGTAGTAAAATGCAGTATTGTAATTTTATGGGAGCATCACCATATAGTAACCGAAATTTTAGTATGTGGTGCATGACTGTACATACATTAAGGAATAAATTTCATTCATCTATACTGTCTTCAAAGAACAAAAACTATCTTTAAATGTGTGATATAAGAACTCCTAAAGATGTACAAAGCAGGAAATTAAGGCATCTAAAAGGATATCCATTGGCGCCCAGAAATTCAGTTATGGTTTATAAATCACAAATTCCTAAAGCAAAGAGTACACATATGATAGTGGTTAAAATAGAAAAACAAGGACTTCTACTAGATTATACTGATTGGATTTTATGAAAACCTGGATCTACAACAAAAGAATGAGAAAAATGAAACTAGTAACAACATGGAAAAATACATAAGTTTTTTCTTATTATTTAAATATCTTCAAAAGATAACAGGTTTTAAAAAAATTAATTATCATGTAGTGCCTAGTTTATAGCATATGTAGATTAAAATGTAAGAAAACAATAGCACAAAGGTCAAAAGGGGTGAAATTGAAGTATATTATTGTAAGGAAATTATACTACTGTGTATGTATAAGAATGTTAGATGATAAATGCAGTAAATTAAAGCAACTACTAAAAAGAGGTGTAGCTAATACACAAAGGAGATAAAATGGAACCATAAAAAAATACTCAAGTCAAAGGAAGGCTAAAGATAAAAAGGGAACAAAAATGAACAGATAAGAATATGAAATAAACAAATGAGATAAACAGAAAACAAACAGCAAGATGGTGAGTTTAAACCTAACTGTCAGCATTAAGCACATTAAATATAAATGATCTAAATACTTCAATTAGAAGACAGAGATTGTCAGATTAAAAAAGAAAGAAGACAACACAAACACACAGTGTCTATAAGAAATGTACTTCAAATAATAGGTTAAAAGTAAAGAGATGGGGGAAATGTACCTCTATCTAATGCTGGCACTAGTCAACAAGAATGCTGGAATAGCTATATCAGACAAAGTAGATTTCCAATCAACAAATATTATTTCATAGACATAAAAGAGTCATTTTACCAGGATGAAAATAATAATCTTGAACATTTATATACCTATTAATAGAGCTCCAGAAGTACATGGAGCAAAAACCAATAAACTCAAGGTAAAATAAAAAACCTACAGTTATTATGAGAAAGTTTAATACTCATCTCTCAATAATTGATAGAATAAGTAGACAGAAAATCAGAAAAAAATAAATTAGGCTTAAACAACACTACCAACACACTTGACCCAACTGATATTTATAAAATATTCAAAACCAAAAAAGCAGAATATACTTTCTTCTTGAGTGTACACATAATATTTATCAAGTTAGAGCATAAGAAGTCACAAATCAATTCTTAAAAAATTAGACATAAAAAGTACGCTCTCTGACCACATGGGAGGAAATTAAAAATCAATACCAAAATATACACAGAAAATCCCCAAATATTTGGAAACTAAATCAACACACTTCTAATAACCAATGGGTCAAAGAAGAACTCAAAAAAGAAAGCCGGGCTCGGTGGCTCAGCCTGTAATCCCGCGCCTTGGGAGGTTGAGGTGAGTGGATTGTCTGAGCCCGCGGGTTCGAGACCCACCTGGGCAACTTGGAGAGACCTCATCTCTACAATAAATCAAAATATTAGCTGGGTGTGGTAGCACGCGCCTGTAGTTCCAGCTACTTGGAAAGCTGAGGCAGAAGGATTGCCAGAGTCCAGTGGCTCAAGGCTATGGTGGCCGGGAGCGGCCACTGCACTCCAGTCTAGGCGACAGAGTGAGACTCCAACTCAAAAAAAAAAAAAAGAAAGAAAAAAGTATGTTCAACGGAATAAAAATAAAACATATCCTAATTTGTGAGATCTTGCTGAGGCATTACTTAGAAGGTGCCTGATGGTATTAAATAACCTATACCTGATACCACATGTAAAAATTAGCTCAAGATAGATCATACTAAAACCTAAAACTATAAAACAACTAGAAAACATAGGAGAAAAAATTTTTCACTATAGGTTAGGCCAAAATTTCTTAGATACAACTCTAAAAGCATGATACTTGAAAGAAAAAAAAATTGATAAATTCACCTTTATTGAAATCCAAAGCACAGCCATAGACTAGGGGAAGATATTAGCAAATCACTTATCCAATAATATTCAAAATACATAAAGAACTCTCTAAAAACTAAATATAAGGAAAACAACCACCCAATTTTAAAAGTACACAAGATTTAAAGATTTGCTCTTCACCAAGGAAGATATATAAACTACAAATAAGTATACAACAATTACTCAACACCATTAGTCATTAGGGAAAAGCAAATTCTAACCACACTAAGATATCATTACACACCTACAATGATGATTACAAACTAAAGACTGACCATGCTGAGTAACACTGTAGATCAACTAGAACTCTCATGAACTACTGATGAGAACGTAAACGGTTACAATCACTCTGAAAACAGTCTGGCAGTTTCTTTAAAAGTTAAACATACGCCTACCATATTACCCACCTATTTTACTCCCAAAGAAGTAAAAAGTATGAATTCATAAAAAGATCTGTATATAAGTGTTCACAGTGGAATTATCTGTAATAGCCAAAAAACTGGAAATAACCCAGATGCCTGCCATGAACAAACAGCTACACAAATTGTGCTGCACCCAAATAACAGAATACTCAGTAATAAAACAGCATTAAATTTTGTTACACACAATAACATAGATGAATCTCAAAATAATTTTGTAGAATACAAGAAAATAGAGTACAAACTGTAATTTCATTTATAGAAAATTCTAGAAAATACAAACTATTTTATTACAAAAAAAAAGCAAACTCATAAATTAGTGGTTGCCTGAGGACAGAGATGAAGGATTACAAAAGGCCAGGAAAAGGTTTTTGAGGGTGATGGATATGTTAATTATCTTGACTGTGGTAATTTCACAGGTGTACATGTATGTCACAACTTACCAAATTGAATATTTTATGCACGTTCAGTTTACTGTGCATCACTTATACATCCCAATAAAACTTACAGAAGAGAAAATGAAAAAACAAATCACAGTTTGTGCAAAAATATGTGCAAATCACTTATCTGATGAAGGACTTCTATCCAGAATATTTAAAGAACTCACAAAATTCAGTAAGAAGAAAAGAACCCAAAAGTGGGGGGAGAGGAAGGAAGGCAGGGAAGGAAGAGGGGAAGAAAAAAAAGACGAAAACAACCCAACAGAAATGAACAGAAGATCTGAACAGTTACTTCACCAAAGAAGATACACAGATGGGGGGAAAAGAAAAAAAGTTTAAAATAGACTCACACCTATAATCCTAGCACTTTGGGAGCCCAAAGTGGGAGAATCACTTGAGCCCACAAGTTCAAGATCAACCTGGGCAACCGGAAACTTGTCTCTATTATATTACAATAAAAATTTTTTTTAATGTTCAACATCAGCTGAGCATATAATCCCAGCACCTTGGGAGGCTGAGGTGGAAGAATCACTTGAGGCCAGGAGTTCAAGATCAGCGTGGTCAACATAGCAAAAAACAAAAAAACAAAAAAACAAAAAACCTCAATATCATTAGTCATTAGAAAAATGCAAATTAAAAGAGCAATGAGATATTACTACATATATTACTACATATCTTTTCTAGAATGGCTAAAATTTAAAATAAACAAATAATATCAAGTGCTAGAAGGATTGAGGGACACTTGAAACTCTCATACATTGCTAATGGAAATGCACAATGATTTGGCCATTCTCAAAAACCGTTTAGCAATTGTTCACACAGTTATATAAATCTGTAAGGTATGACTCAGCAATTTTACTCCTCAGAATTCACCCAAATGAACTGACAATTTCTGTTTACACAAAAACGTATAAGTAAATGTTTACAGTGTTTTTAATAACTGGAAACCCCAAATTACTCCTCAGCTAGAAAACAATAGATATCTGCAGTATATCCACACAATGGAACACTACTTAACAATAAAAAGAAATGAAATACTGATACCAAAAATATGGACAAATCTAAGATGCATCATACTAAGAAAAAGCTAGACTTTTGTACAATGTGATTTCATTTATATAGCATTCTTTAAAAAGAAAAATCATACAGATATAAAATAGATTAGCAGTTACCAGAGTATGAAGATAGAGGTGGGTTGCCCACAAGGGACACAAGAAGAATGGGGGGAGGGAGTAATAGAACTGTTCTCTATCTTCATTCTGGTGGTTCCTACACCACTGTTAGGATATGTAAAAACTTGCAGAGTAGTAGTAAAATGGGTAAATTTTACTGTGTGTAAATTATACTTAGTAAAAAGGGAAGAATGGCTTCACTACTTAAATAACATCAAGCAAAAAAATAAGTGTATTTACATAAAGTCAGCAATTTTCTAATCTATATCCTTTAATAAAATCATTGTTTTAAGCCCGGCACAGTGGCTCAAGCCTATAATCCCAGCACATTGGGAAGCTGAGATGAAAGGACTGCCTGAGCCCACAGGTTTGAGACCAGCCTGGGCAACTTGGTGAGACCTCATCTCTACAATAAATCAAAAAATTAGCCGGGCATGGTGGCGCATGCCTGTAGTTCCAGCTACCTGGAAGGCTGAGGCAGAAAGATCACCTGAGCCCAGTAGGTCAAGGCTGCAGTGGCCGTCAGCATGCCACCGCACTCCAGCCTGGATGACAGAGTGAGACTCCAATTTAAAAAAAAATCATTGTTTTGTATTCTACCAGCAAATATAACTATAATAAGGAAGCACAAGAAAGGGATAGAAAATTAGGTGTACCATCATGGATGACCAGAAAGAAAAAATTCGGTTTTAAGGTAAAAGCTACATCTAAAGGTTTATTACTACATAAATTTAAACAGTGAAGAATACTAGTTTTAAATAAAAAACTAGTTGAGATATGGTCATCCCACAAAGTGCTTTAGGAGGCTGGAATAATTTCTCATTTATTTTCTATTTTCACATCTGAATGCAAAACATGCACACGGTAACTAGCTTTTTATTTCTATTTGCAATTTTCTATATTCCCGCTTCTATAGGCAAAACATTTTGACTTTAATAAAATTTACTGTTACTAAACAATTTGTGTATTATTTTTGTCTTAAAGAGTCAGTAGTAATTCACAATTCTTAGAAACCCATTTAGTTAAAACTTATCACTGGAGAAACCATCCAGGTCTTACCCCAACATTACACACATAAAACACTAAACACAGTATCCAGGACACAGTAAGCACTCAAAGTAAGTACAGCATAGCAGCTGCTATAGATCACAATACTTTAAAAGTCCATTATATTTCTATCATAAAAAGTCTTCAAAGCATATTATAACCAGAACAGCACAGTTTTTACATGAGGAAAGAGACATAAATTACTAAAGTTACACTTGTTTCCTTCTTATCTCTTCATAAAACTACTAATCTAAAATGCTCTGAGAACCAGAAAGAAATTTAATAATCATTTACAGCCACTACTTGAAGACATATGAGAAAGGCTTTGGTTCCTGAAAAGGTAAAAGACTAGCACCATCTGCTGGTTGTTGGATCTTTTCTATGAATCCTACTCTGGAGATGACGTTTAGGTAATACAAACAATGCTGGATCTCAGAAACCAGTTCAACAATACTAGGGAGGCACAGAGCACATGGAAAGCCAGAGCCCACTCAGCAATGGAGACTATAAACTGGGTGTAAGAATTCTAGTTGTGTGCCCTTTTATTAGGCTGGATTTTCTCATGCAGATTATTGTCTATGCCACCACTACCTTACTTTAGAATCCAATCAGCAGTGACAGCTATCAGACGAAAACATAACACAAGAGAGGGAGTGCCCTGCTGATGCAAGCAGTGCGTACAGAGGTGTCCCTAAGAAACAGGAGTCACATATGGGCAACATGCCAAGTATAACTGAGCTCAGTGTATATCTATCTCTCACTCTTTAAGTGCACTAGCATTTTAGGATTATAAGAGATTAACAAACAAGTGAAAAAGTAAGGAGACATTTGAGAAGCACTAACATGGGGGATGTACACACACACAGATTCACAAGAAGTAACCTAATTGAAGAAAAAGAAGAATTAATCAAAAAAGAATAATTTTAAAGTCACAATAAATAGCCTTAGAGAGACATGGGAAAAATATTAGAAATACCAAGCAGAAATAAGCAGTTAAGAGGAACAACAAAAAAATCCTTTTTTTTTTTAGAGTTGGAGTCTCACTCTGTCACCCAGACTGGAGTACAGTGGCCGCTCCCGGCCACTGCAGCCTCGACCTGCTGGGCTCCGGCAATCCTTCTGCCTCAGCCTTCCAAGTAGCTGGAACTACAGGCACGCGCGCTACCACACCCGGCTATTTTTTTTGACTTATTGTAGAGATGAGGTCTTGCCAAGTTGCCCAGGTGGGTCTCGAACCTGCAGGCTCAGGCAGTTCACTCACCTCAGCCTCCCAAGGCGTGAGATTACAGGCTGAGCCACCGAGCCCGGCCAACAAAAAAATTCTTATTGACTGTAAAAATATGTACTATCATTGAGATAAACTTTTTAAAAAATTGTGTGATAACAATAAATAAAGCTAAATAATAATTTAGTAATATTTAAGGCTGAATCTAGGAAATGTCCCAAAAGCTCCTCTGAAAAGGATAAACATACGATTAACACTAACTGCAAGTTAAAACAATATGGGGAAAGTAATGTAAATGTCAATATCTGCCGGGCTCGGTGGCTCAGCCTGTGATCCTGCGCTTTGGGAGGCCGAGGTGAGTGGATTGCCTGAGCCCGCGGGTTCGAGACCCGCCTGGGCAACTTGGCGAGACCTCATCTCTACAATAAATCAAAAAATCAGCCGGGCATGGTTGTGCATGCCTGTAATTTCAGCTACTCGGAGGGCTGAGGCGGAAGGATCGCTGGAGCCCAGCGGGTCAAGGCTGCAGTGGCCGCAAGCAGCCACTGCACTCCAGTCTGGGTGACAGAGTGAGACTTCAACTCAAAAAAAAAAAAAAAAAGTCAATATCTAGCTAAAAGGAATTTCATAAGCAAAGAAAACAAAGGAGAATAATTTGAAAAAATGACAAAGAATTTCACAGAAATATGTGAGATCTTAGATCGAAATGGTTTAACAGTGCTAAGAAGAAAAAATTCCATACCTAAACATATTAGAGTGAAATTTAAGCCATTCAAAGACAAAATTTTAAAAGCTTCTACCAAGAGGAACAGGGGAAAGATCACCTACAAAAGATCAAGTTAGCCGGGCATGCTGGCTCATGCCTGTAATCCCAGTACTTTGGGAGGTAGAGGCAAGAGGATTGCCTGAGCTCAGGGGTTCCAGCCTGGACAACTTGGCGAAACCTCATCTCTACAATAAACCAAAAAAATCAGCCAGGCACAGTGGCACACACCTGTGGTTCCAGCTATTAGGAAGGCTGAGACGGAAAGGATTGCTGAGGTCAAGGCTGTGAGCATGCCACTGCACTCCTGCCTGGGTGAAAGTGAGACTCTGACTCCCCCCACCCGCAAAAGAAAAAGATCAAGTTACTATCCGATGTCTCAAGAACAATACCAGGACAGCAAGAAAACAATGAAATTCTATTCTCAAAATATTGAAGGAGGAAAAAAAACTCTATGCTTAAAATTGTATATCAGTGTAAATTATCTTTTAAATGTGAGTAATAAATATAAGCACACAATGTCTCAAAAGACATACTATTAGACATACTACTACAAAAGACCTTCTTTCCAAGAACATATGAAGAATGTAATCTAGCCAGAAGAGAAATGAATCCAGAAGAAAACAAAAAAATATGGGAAGGGAAAATTTTAGGAGTCATATTCTTATCTCAGAACAAGTATATTCACATTAATACTTGTTTATTATATGATAATTAAAACATCACATCAGCCCATTCCAAGAACGTAGGGAAGGGAGAGTGTTCTAAGGTTCTTGAAAGCTATTGGGCAGGGAAGGGAGAGAACACAGAAATTAAATTTGGACACAAAGGATATGATATAATTACATTAAATATAAATGGGATAAACTCAGAAGACAGTCTTTTTTTTTTTTTTTTTTGAGTCGGAGTCTCACTCTGTTGCCCAGACTGGAGTGCAGTGGCCGCTCCCGGCCACTGCAGCCTCGACCTGCTGGGCTCCGGCGATACTTCCGCCTCAGCCTTCCAAGTAGCTGGAACTACAGGCGCGCGCTACCACACCCGGCTAATTTTTTTGATTTATTGTAGAGATGAGGTCTCACCAAGTTGCCCAGGCGGGTCTCGAACCCGTGGGCTCAGACAATCCACTCACCTCAGCCTCCCAAGGCGCGGGATTACAGGCTGAGCCACCGAGCCCGGCTAGAAGACATAGTCTTAAACATAAAACCAAGATCCAGCAAAACTTGAAAATAGACAAAAATGGTACCTGCAGAATATGTACCAAAATATAAAGAATTAAAATTTAAAGGTAGGGCAACCCCTTCGGGTCCCCTCCCACCATGGGAGCTTTTCTGTCCTCTCAATAAATCCTGCTTTCTCACTTAAAAAAATAAAAAATAAAAAACATTTAAGGTAATAGGAGACAAACAGGAATATTATTACTGGCAAAAAAATTAATAAAACAAATGTAGATATATACATATATATGCAGTCCCATTATACATAAGCAACCACTGAAAATTTTGGTGCAAAAGTAAGAAATCAACAATTCTAACTGGAAGTTTCTAACATGCCCTTGGAAAATGATACAAAAAAATTTTAAAGACCAAAAACTTGAAAAATACTACTTTGAACACTTGATAACATATGACATATATAACATCACAACAAACATAAAATATATGCTTTTGGAGCTTACATAGAACATTCATGAAAAATGATCACATAATGGTCCACAAAAGCTACCTCAATCCCTCAAAATCAACAAAATACAGCCTGTGTTCACAAAGTATACAGCAATAAAATTAAAATCAGTAACCAAAAGAGAATGTTTAAGATCTTGTATCTTTGTATCTGAAAATCACCTGTGGAATAAAGAGGAAATCCTAAGTATAGTACTTTGAGCTGAATGACCAAAAAAAAAAAAAAAAAAAAAACATGTATTTGCTATTGATGCCGTGTTAGAAAAGAAAATGTATGTCAAAATACATGAATTGTAGCTAAGGCCTAGAAAGAAATTTATTTGAGAACATTTATGAGAAAACAAGAATTAAAAACAAATTTAAGACTATAATATAATATAATATACACAAAAATGTGCTTGTTAAACTTTAACTTCCCAAATGTAAGATATTATGCAAAATGCATTAGGGGCTAGGCACAGTGGCTCACGCCTGTAATCCCAGCACTTTGGGGGGCTGAGGTGGGAGGACTGCTTGAGCCCAAGAATTCGAGACCAGCCTAGGCAACACAGTCAGATCTAGTCTCTACAAAAAAAAATTTTAAAAAGGAGCCAGGCGTAGTGGTGCATACCTATGGTACCAGCTACTAGGAAGGCTGAAATAGGAGGATCGCCAAGCCCAGGAGGTAAAGGCTGCAATGAGTCATGATATTGCCACTGCACTCCAGCCTGGGTGACAGACTGAGAACCCAACTCAAAAAAAAAAAAAAAAACGCACTTAGGCCAGGCATAATGGTGGGTGTCTGTAGACCCAGCTACTAGGGAAGCTGAGGTAGAAGGACTGCTCAATTGAGGCCAGAAGTTCGAGAGCAACCTAATCAACAAAGTAAAACACCATCTCTCTAAATAAGTAAATAAATAAGTGTACTTTAAATTGCTTTCTACATTTAATTGTTTTAGTTGGAATTCAGTATAAAATTATTACACTAAATGAAATTCATTCTTGTGCATGTGTTTACATACAAAAAACATAAGATCTACAAAAATAAACAGGTATATTTGAATATATACATTTTCCTATATTTAAATGAGCTATGTGCACCAATTATCCTTACAATTTTAAAGCTGAGAATTTAACTTGGAAACAAGACTTAAAATTTCCTAGATTGTGCCGGGCTCGGTGGCTCAGCCTATAATCCCGCGCTTTGGGAGGTTGAGGTGAGTGGATTGCCTGAGCCCGCGGGTTCGAGACCCACCTGGGCAACTTGGCGAGACCTCATCTCTACAATAAATCAAAAAATCAGCCGGGCATGGTTGTGCGTGCCTGTAATTTCGGCTACTCGGAGGGGGCTGGGGTGGAAGGATCGCTGGAGCCCAGCAGGTCGAGGCTGCAGTGGCCAGGAGCGGCCACTGCACTCCAGTCTGGGTGACAGAGTGAGACTCCAACTCAAAAAAAAAAAAAAAAATTTCCTAGATTGTATTGCAATTTAAGTGGACTACTACATCATTAAGTCATCATTTTTTTCCTTTCATGAAAAATAACTGTAATCAAAAGTACGCATTTTAAGCCAAGCATGGTAGTTCACACCTATAATCCTAGCACTTTGGGAGGTTGAAGCGAGAGGAGTTAGAGACCAGTCTAGGCAACACAGTGAGATCTCTGTCTCTACAAAAAATAAATAAATTAGCCAGACATGGTACCTGTAGTCCCAGCTACTAGGGAGAGACTAAAGCAGGATGATCAATTGATCCCAGGAGTTTGAGGCTACAGTAAGCTAGGATCTCACTGTACTCCAGCCTGGGCAACAGAGAGATAAGACACTGTCTCTTTAAAAAAAAATTCATTTTCCGCCAAGGCAATACAGTGAGACTTTGCCTCTACAAAAATTAGCCAGCTGTAGTAGCAAACATTTGTAGTCACAGCTACTCAGGAAACTGAGGTGGCAGAATAGCCCAAGCCCAGGAGGTTGAGGTTGTGATGAGAAGTGATTGTGCCACTGTACTCCAGCTTGGGCAACAGTGAGACCTTTACTCAAAATAAAAAATAAAAACTCAGTATATGCTCAGATATCTTGGGGAAATGAATGCTTCATATACTGTAAATTCCTGGACCCCATAAGAGTAGTAGAACAGAGTATTAGAACACAATATTGTTAACAAATGAACCAAGCACAATCTATTTTTTTGTGTGTGATAATGCAGAAAACACTTCAGCATTTGGATAAGCATATAAGGATATTTAATGAGAGACTGCTAACTATATACATTCACATACTTTCTATATATATATCATATATAACATAAATACATACCCATAATGTGTATGTGTGTATATGTGTTTGTTCTCTTCTTTTATCACAACAGAAGTCTCAGCAGGACATATCTGTATATGGCTTTCTGGGGTGTCCTTTATGACTTACTACATCATCAATTTTTATGAATGTTCTGTGAAATCCAAGCCTCCCTTGTGTGACAAGGTTCTGACCAGTAGAATGTGAATAGAAAAAGGCATGTACAATGCTTGAGTTGTACCCTTAGAGCTCCTCTTCTCATTTTTACTCTGTCCCGCTAGCTGGAAGGAGAATGTGTTAGCAGGTACTGTAGCAGTCATCTTTGACCATGAGATGGAAACCATGTGTAGAGGATAAAGAGTAAGGCCTGAAGGCTCCACAGGCTGCATTACCAATCCTAGACTATTTATGTTTAGACTGTTATATAAGAGAGAAGTAAACTTTTGCTGTGCTATTTAAGCCATTGTTATTTAATATTTGTAACAGCAATGAAACCAGTATTCTAATAGTTTGGAGCACCAATAGTTTACCTTGTAGAGCATTAGAAAGCCTATGAAGTTGGACCAAATCTACCGACTTAATAAAATGTCCTCAATGTTTGTTTTCCATATTAATAATTTCCTAAAATATGCCCACCTACTCTTCTTTTACATTTTCCTCAAGAAAAATATGCATTCTGTTGAGAAATCATATAAGCGTCCTGCTTATTTAGACTCCAGAGAAATGCTGGGCTCAGTGGCTCAGCCTGTAATCCCGTGCTTTGGGAGGCTGAGGTGAGTGGATTGCCTGAGCCCGTGGGTTCGAGACCCACCTGGGCAACTTGGCGAGACCTCATCTCTACAATAAATCAAAAAAT
>CAUYQG010128370.1:0-13369 GCA_963574415.1 Tarsius wallacei
GTACCCCACATCCTCAAAATAAAGAGAAAAAAGTGGGCAAAAGGTATAATAGGCACCTCTCAAAAGAAGATATATGAGCAGCCAACAGACACATGAAAAAATGCTCAGCCTCACTAGTCATCAAAGAAATGCAAATTAAAACAACACTGAGCTATTACCTAGCTCCAGTTAGGATGGCCAACATCAGTAACTCAAAAACAACAGATGCTGGAGAATATGCAGGGAAAAGGAAATGCATCTACACTGTCAATGGGAGTGTAAACTAGCACTAGCATACCGTCTGTGGAAAACAGTGTGGTGATTCCTAAAAGATCTAACAATCGACCTTCCATATGAGCCAGCAAGTCCCCTTCTGGAATATACCCAGAGGAACTATAATCACTCTATAAAAAAAGATACCTGCACCCACATGTTTATTACAGCATTATTCACAATAGCAGAAACATGGAACCAACCATGCTGCCCATCAAAAGTGGTTTGGATTTTTAAAAATGTGGTATATATACACATGGAATATTATGCAACCATAAAGAAGGACAAAACTATAGACTTTGTAGCCACTTGGATGGATTTAGAGTCTATAATACTCAGTGATCTATCACAGAAACAAAGTGTCACATGTTATCACTCATAAGTGAATCCTGAACATTTACCATAATACTATAAGAAAGGAATTGGCTGGGAACTCCCGGGCTACGGAGTAGGGCACATGACATCAATGAGTACCTGATATCAAACCAGGCAAAGTGGGGACTAAAGGAAGGCCCAGACTTTAGTTGTAGGATGACCACTTTCTGTCTAATCCTGAATTGTACCCCATACCTTTGAAATAAAAAATAAAAATGCAAAAATAATAATACTAACCATAATGATTTATTAAAGGATATACAATACAAAAAGATGGAAATTTTGACACCAAAAAATTCAGAGTTTGTGAGGGGATGGAATTAAAGAATAGAATTTTCTCTAACTCCTTTTTTTTCAAAGTTATGTTGGTATCAATTTAAAATAAACTTATACAACTATAGGATTTTTTTCCTAAGCTTCGTAATAAGCACAATGCAAAGACCTTTAAGAAATACACTAAATATTTAAAAAAATCAAATGAGCTGGGCTCGGTGGCTCAGCCTGTAATCCCGCGCCTTGGGAGGCTGAGGTGAGTGAATTGCCTGAGCCTGCGGGTTCGAGACCCGCCTGGGCAACTTGGCGAGACCTCATCTCTACAATAAATCAAAAAATTAGCCGGGCGTGGTAACGCACGCCTGTAGTTCCAGCTACTTGGAAGGCTCAGGCGGAAGGATCGCCATAGCCCATCAGGTCGAGGCTGCAGTGGCTGGGAGTGGCCACTGCACTCCAGTCTGGGTGACAGAGTGAGACAAAAAAAAAAAAAAAATCAAATGAGTCAAAATATTCTACTAGAGGAAATTACCTTACCACAAAAAGAAAACAGTAATAGAGCAAAAAAGGAAGAAGGAATCTGTAAAAAATAAGAAAAGAAATAACAAAATAACAGCAGTAAGTCTTTACCTATTAATAATTACTTGATTGTAATTATTAAATTATCCAATAAAGATATAAGAGAGACTGAATGCATTAAAAAAAAACTGTATGTTACCTATAATACACTGATTTTACCTGTAAGAACACACATAAACTAAAAGTGAAAGGTTAAAAGGAGATATTCCATGCAAACTGAGATTTTAAAAAAGCAGGAGTAGCTATACTTATATCAAATAAAACAGATTTTAAGTTTAAAACTATTAAAAGAGACAAAAATACCATTATATAATGGTAAAAGGGTCAAGTCAGCAAGAGGATATAACAATTGTGTGTGTGTATGTAGAAACATTGGGGCATCTAAATATATAAGGCAAACATTAATAGATCTAAAAGAAAGACTGAAATGCAATAATACTATGGCATCTCAACAGCCCATTTCAGCAATGGACAGTCAGAAAACAATGAAATAAAAAAACAAACAAACAGGTTTAAACTTCATTCTAGACAAAAAAAAACCTAACAAGACATTTACACAATATTTTCTCTAACAACTACAGAATACAAATTTTTTCAAACCATGGTTGACCACAGGTAACAGAAACTACAAAAAGCAAAACAGCAGAATCAGGGAACTGCTGTATATGAAAATATCTCAGAAAAGATATTTTAAGTGATTTATATACTATAACCTAGAACAAGTACAATTTGATTCTAAGAATAACTGTTCTATTGTAATGTATAGCTGGACTGAAAATAATATTTTTTTACCTTTTGAAAATATCTTTGGGTTTAAAAGTCAAACTCATATGGACATATGAATTTATAATAAATTCTAAATCTATATGTCTGCTACTGTCCTAGGATTTTGGCATACAAAACAACACAGCTATAGACCTGACTTTCAGGGAGCAGGGAAAATATACTTTTTAAATGAGTATTTTAAATTTAATTTGTGCTGAAAGAGATACATCCTGGTCCAAACCAGGAACTCCAAGAAAAAAGTGATTGAGGAGTTTTTCTTGTGGCTGTCTTCTTGGGTAATTAATATCTATAATAGAAGTGATGTCTGATTTTGTTGTGAAAAGATATTAAGGTCTTCCTCAGATGAACAGAAGAGTATGCAAAGATACAGAAGCATCTGATGTTATGTATAGTTAGAAAGTGCAAGCAGATCTATTATCTCGGAATATATATTTTGAGAAGAACAATATCAGGCGAGGTAAAAGTACTGAGGAATACAAGGCTGGATCACAAATGGTGTTTGTGTCATGGGAAGGATCTGGAACTATTCCGAAGGCTTTTACTGGGAGCTAGTTAGCTTATTTTGCATGACTGCAAGGGAATATGCCCTCCAACTAACAAATGTACTGTGAATTCATTGGATGGATGGTGGTAAAGTCTTTTATTGGCATATTAGAAAACCTCAGCAGGCTAAATTGATATAAAATGACCAACTTTCTCTTTTACTTTTAAAATATTAGGAAATCTGAAATGGATCATCTCCCCATGAGCATATTTCATCCTTTTATTGTCACCTGGGGGATGTTAATGCTTTTGGACCGCTGCCTGCAGCCTTGGCCTCACCACCTAAGTGGATATTTGGTGATAGCAGTGTACCCTCATAAAGACAGACTGCTGATTACATTTCCATTAAAGACCAGAGCCAAGTCTATTTCCTAATTTCCCTGCCAATAACAGTTAGATTTTTACAGTGATCAGTTTACTGGGAAAAAGAACCACTTTTCTTATCAGAGTGCAAAGAGATAGCATAAGAAATTTAAAATTGTGGCCTTCATAAACATATTCAAAATAGAATTTCTAAAATAGCTTTAAATGTCATAATTTAAAAAAATCATATGCCATTCTTCATGGCAAGTTATATTATTGTCTGCTCTTTCAGATCTTATTTGTCAACTGTGGGCATAAAAATGAAAGGAAAATAGATTTAGAGGATATAATTTCATCCATTCATTCATCAAACATCAGTAAAACATTTATTATGTTCCAGGCATTGTGCTAGGTGCCATGGCTTACAAAATAAATGTGGCACAACTATTACCCGCAAAAAGCTTTCAGTTCAATCATGCTCAGTGTAAAGTATTTTTATAATAAATACAAAAATAAAATTCTTATAAAGAGAAGACTATCATAGCACCATGTGAGCAAAAAAAGAAAAGTAAGTAAAATTTTAGGATCAAGATTATCACTAATAAAATATTTTGTTGTAATAGAGACTCTGTAACAACAATTGTTAAATTTTATTATTTTTTTCTTTTTGCTCACCCTTTGTTATGGACTAAATATTTGTGACTCCTCAAAGTTCATACATTGAAATCTTAACCTCCAGTGCGATGGTACTTGAAGATAAAATTTTGGGGAGGTTATTAGGAGGGTCTCATGATAGGATTCATTTCCTTATGAGAAGATACAAAACGGAGCTTGACTTCTTTCTCTCTTTCTCTATGTGCATATACCATTGGAAGACCATGTAAATGCACAGCAAGAAAGCAAACTGAAAACCAGTAAGAAAGCTATAACCTGACTATACTGGCACCCGATCTCAGCTATCTAGGTTACAGATCAGTGACAAAGTAAATTTGTATTATTTAAGCCACCCAGTCTATGGTATTTTGTTGTGGTAGCACAAGCTGACAAATCCAACTGTCCTATCTTAGGCACCATGCTTGGTACTTTCTTTTTATTGTCCTTAATGCTCACCATCAGCCTGCTATTATTGTTCTTATTTTATAGGCATGCAAACTAAGTTAGGAGGCTTACATAATTTGCTTGGAATAATGTAGCTAATAAGTGGCAAATGAGGATTTAATCCTATATCCACATTATCTCCACTATGAAATGACACCACATTACGGATTCTGTCTTAGTTCATTTTCTGTGGCTGTAACACAATACTATAAAAATGTATCTCTCATTGTTCTGGAGGCTGAGAATTTCAAGGTCACGAGAAGATACCTTGTGAGGGCCTTTCTGCTGTGTGTTGTGTCATAACATGGTAAAAGGGATCACAGGGCAAGAGAGGTACGCTGTGAGCCAAACTGGCTTTTATAACAAACCCACTTTCATGATAACTAATGTATTCCAGTGATAAACCATTAATTCATAAATGGATTAATCATAGCCCTCATGACCCAATCCCCTCTTCAAGGCCCTACCTCTTAATGCTGTCATATTGGTACTTAAAATTTAACTAAGTTTTGGAAAGGACAGACATTCAAATTGTTACATTTACTCCTGGTTCCCAAAACTCATTTTTACCCCTAACTCCCCAAACTCATTGCAAATACAAATACATCTATTCCATCTCCATAGCCCCAAAGTGTTCCAGCACAAACTCAAAAGATTTCTCTTCTGTGAGCCTATAAAATTAAAATGAGTTATCTACTTCTAAGAGACAATGGTGGGAGAGGCATAGGGTGCCCATTCCCATTTCGAAAGGAAAAAGTAGGCCAGAAGAAAAGTGTAGCTCCAAGCAAGTCCAAAACCCAACAGGACGGATATTAAATCCTAAATCTAGAGTATAATTTCTTTGACTCCAAGTTAGTTATCCTGTACACATTGGGACAGAGGATAAGCTCCTTAAGTGTTGTAATTTCACCCCGGTGGCTTTGCTGGGCTTAGCCCACACTTCAGTTCTCGTAGGTTAGAGTTGCACATAGGTGCCTGAAGTATTTTTAGAAGGACATTGTAGTCCACTGGTAGCTCTACAGTTCTGGAATCTTGAGAGTGGCTCTGGCTCAGACTCCACATTTCAGACTGGCATTTGCCCTAATGGGGGCTGTCGGTGGTGGCTCAGTTCCTGTGACAGAACTCTGCTTGGGCCCTCAGGCTTTTCAATACATGCTCTGAAATAGAGGTAGAGATTTCCATGGTACCACAGCTCTTGTCTTATGAAGGCCTGCAGAATTAACACCTATGGGCACCACCAAGGTTTACTATTTACACCCTCTGGAGCAGCAGTGCCAGCCACATTTGGGTCCACTTGATTCATGGCATGGTTCCACTAAGTTTTATGTCTAGTCCCTCTCATGTATCAGACTGAGTCACACTTCTGACCACTAAAGCAACAACTGGAGCAGTTGAGGAGTACTACACCAGGAGGTAGGGAACAGAGTCCTGAGGTGGCTCCGAGCAGTGAGCCTATGAAGGGCACCTTGATCCTGGTCTACAAAACCTGCCATTCTAGGCTTCTGGGCATCTGATGGCAACTGGGACAGTCTCAAAGATCTCTGAAGTGCTTTTAGGGATTTTTCTCCCATTGTATTGATGAATAACCTCTGGCTCTTTTCTATTAGCACTAATCATATTAGCAGATGATCACTTGGCTATACTTGAGCATGCTTTTTATTTTTTTTATTTTTTACATGGTCGGGCTGTGCGTTATTAAAACTTTTATGTTCTGCTTCTTTTTAATGATAAATTATGTCTTTAATTCATACCTTTGCTCCAAAATTTCACTTTAAGTAACAAAAAGTAACCATGCAGCATCTTGAATGTTTCACTGCTTAGAAATATTTTTTGCCATATGTCCTAGTTCATGACCCTCAAGTTTGGTCTTCCACAAAGCCCTAGGGCATGCACACAGTATCCCCAAACACTCTGATGTTATATGACAAAGATGGCCTTTTTCCCAGGTTCCAATGCCTTGCTCCTCATTTCCATCTGATACTTCATCAGCATGGCCTCTACTGTCCACATTTCTATCAGAATTCTGCTACTGACCACTTAAGTCATGTTTAAGAAGGTCCAGATTTTCCCTTGTCTTTTTGTCTTCTTCTGAGCCCTCACCAGGAATCATTCTCAATGCTTTATTTATAGCAATCCTGGCTTTTTAAAGGTTGCTCCTCCAAATTCTTTCAGTATCCACCCGTTACCTAGTTTGAAGGACACTTTTTTTTTTATAATCGGTATTTTTTATTATGATATTGTGGGGTATAGTTAAGGATTAGGTATACAAATATGCTTCGTTTAGGCTCCCTTGTTGATAAGAGGTGTCTCCCCGTCCCCAGACAGATATTGACTACTGTTAATCACATCTCCCTTCCCCTCCCCCCCATAGTTTCCCATCACTGTCAGTCATTTTCTTATAGTATTATGTTGGATGTTCAAGGTTCACTATATGAATGAGAACATGTGATACTCAGATCTTTGTTTATGTGAGAGGTCATTCAGTATTATAGATTCTAGTTCCATCCAGGTTGCTGCGAAATTCATGATTTTGTTCTTTTTTATGGCTGCGTAGTATTCCATCGTGTATATGTACCACATTTTAAAAATCCAGTCCTTTTTTGATGGACAGCATGGTTGTGAAAGACACTTCCTTATTTTCAGATATTTATATTATAGCAACAACCCCACTTAGTCTTGTCTTAGTCCATTTGCTGTTGCTATGATGCAATACCACAGACGAGGTAATTTATAATAACAAGAAATGTATTTCTTCTAGTCCAGCAGGGTGGGAGTTCCCAGGTCAAGGAGCTGCATCTGGGGAGGGCCTTTTTATGTCATACATGGTTAAAAGGCACACAGGATGAGAGTGGCACACTGATAGTCAAGCTGTCTTTTGTAAAGACCCAACTCTTGTAATAACTAACCCAATCTCATTAAGACTCATTGATCCATGAGTGGATTAATACATTTAAGAGAGCAGAATCAATAATCTCTTGGAGGATCCAATTCTTAATACAGTTTCATTGGGGATCAAGTTTCAATATTAGTTTCAGAGAGGAAAAATTAAACAATAGCATATTTACTAATATTTGTTCCTATAAGGGCAGGATATACTCAGATATTTGTATTCTAACTTTCCAAATCTTCATTCTTTTTCCAACCCATAATTTAGTAATCATCACACAAACTAATTTGTCCTTGTTCCTAAGGGTTAAAAAAATGTTTGACAATAATCTGCCATCTATATAATGATTTCAGAAGTCATAGAAGCAGGGAAATATTTTTTTCTGGGATTCAAGTATCATCTTCCTCACTGTTTAATTTTGTAATGGTCAAAAGAAGCAATATAACAGTTGTCTGACACAATATGATAGCACATTCATCATATGATTACTGAGATTCTTTGGCTTTGTGTAGGTTTATTGTGGAGATTATGTGAAGATGTGAATCAGTGGGACATGGAACTGTCTGGTACATCATTTAGGAAGTCATAAGGGCACTTTGCTGCTTTTGCTAGATTTACTTTTCTTGTCAATTCTGGCCACCCAGCTTTTGAAATATAGAATATATATGAAGTTGATACAACTTTATTTTTCCAGTATGTTTTGAACGTGTGGAATTCCTTGAGTGGTTGGGATAATGCACCTTTATTTCTGGGTCAGTATCTTTTTGAAGGAAGTCTAGATGTATTCATGTTACTGCCTCCTTATTCTCTTTCCCTTTATAACAAAATTCTTGAAAGAGTAGTCTGTACTCACTGATTCTAATTTCTCTCTTGTGAGGCCTTGAAATAGAACTTAAATCAAATTTACCCACACTACTCTTAGCAAGGTAGTAATGAACTACACACTGCAGAATCTAGTGCTGAATTCGTATCCTTCTTGACCTATCAGCAACATTTGACACCACTGATCAGTCATTTCCTTTGAAATGCTTTCTTCTCTTGACTTCCAGGATATCATATTCATCTGTTTTTCTCTTTCTCTCCAGCAATAGCTAAATTTTTCCCCCCCTGATTTACCTTCACTTGATCTTAACCAAAGGCCAAGAAGCTCTGATTTACCTTCATTCATTGGATCTCCAAATGTTGAAGTGTCTCTGGAATCAGTTTTAGGCTCTTTTCTATCTTTTTCTGTATCTCTTTGCACATGGTGATTTCACACAGTCTCATGCCTTTAAATGACCTCTGTTTTAAATATCTGCTCCCCTATAACAAGTTGCTCCAGCACTGAGTGTTTAAAAATAACAACAGCCATTATATTTCTCTCACAGTTTCTCAGTTGAATGGTTCTACTTTGTGGTATCTTATGATGAGATACAGTCAGATGTCAGCAGGTGCTGCCATCATCTGAAGGCTTGACTGGAGCCAAAGGACCTGCTTCTAAAGTGGCTCACTCACAAAGCTGGCAAGTTGGTACTGATATTGACCAGAGACTTCAGTTAATCTCCATGTGGACTTCTCTGAATAGGAAGTCATACATCTTTGTTTTCACCATTGCTCATAGAGAGATACCCCTGATTCAGTATGGGAGTAGACTATGTAAATGCATAAATCATCAGAGACTTGGATCACTGGGGGTCATTTTTGAGGTTGGCTGCCATAATCCACTCATTGGCCCCAAATGATTTCTAGTCCTACCACATAAAAAATGCAGTCACCTTTTTTCAAATATTCTGCAAAATCTTATTCCTTTATGCCTCAGGTATACGTTATGGATCAAGAATTTCATCATCTAATTTGGTCTAAATGAATGTATCCCTCCCTCAAATGTATTTGTTGAAACCCTATACTCTGAGATGATAGTATTAGGAGATGGAGTCTTCAGAAGGTGATTAAGTTACAGGAGCAGAGATGTCATGAATGGGATTAGTGCCCTTTAAAAGAGGCCCAAGAATGACTCCTCACTCATTCCATAATATAAGGATATGGTGAGAAGGCATCATCTATGAACCGGAAAGTGGGCCCTTACCAGACATGGAATCTGCCAGAAACTTGATTGTTGACCCCCCATCCTCTAGAACTGTGATAAATAAATTTCTGTTGCTTACAAACTACCCAATTTATAACATTTTAAAATAGCAGCCTAAACAAGCTAAAATGTCATTAATCTAGTCCAGGTGTGATTGAGGTCCCTCAGGTTAAGTTCATAGAGTACGTTTCTTCAAGAGTTTAATTCCTATTGAAGAACTGTGAGCTGAAGAGACAAATTATTTGTCCCCAATACACCCAATATACAAAGGTTGGACAGATATAGGCTAACACCCCCAAACTCTTTGTCCAAAAGGATAAATAGGAAGGCTACAGGTGTAACTATTCTCAATTAGTTCTGAAATTTAGCCAGGTGCATTTCCAGTCTCTTGATTAAGGCTTATGCCTACTACCTAGGGATTATTCATTTGATTCTTTTTTTTTTTTCAGTGACATACTTTTTTATTATTCAGCATTTTTTCTTCAGCTTTGTTAAGGTTTAAATGACATAAAATTATACATATTTAAGGTGTACAACTTGATGTGTTGAGATATATATATGTACATATATATATACACATTGTGCAATGATTAAATCAAGCAAATTAACATGTTAATCACCTCACATATATATCTTTTTGTGATGAGAACACTCAAGATATACTATCTTAGCAACCATCAAGTATACATTTCATTATTTTAACTATAGTCACCATGGTGTACATTAGATCTCCAGAGTTTATTCTTCTTAACTGAAACTTTGTATCCCATTTTGATTCTTAATGCCATCATTTGATGTACTGATTCTATGGTTCAATTCATCCTTTCTTTTTCAGAATCAATGACTGGTATTTGCTAATGGAATAGTTTTTCAGCCTATTTTTAGCCCACAGTAATTTTAGAGTCCAAAGCCTTCTTTTATTTTGTGTTATCTCTGCCTCTTCTAGTCTAAGTTAGCAGTGTTTCTAAAAATACAACTAACTTAAAAAACTCTGTAGTTCCCTTATGACTCTTATAGACAGTTTACTTAATTTTTTAAAAGAGTCAAGCTGATCAACAAATCTTGTCACAGTACATCCTTCTTTACCTTGTACTTCCTGTTTAGCTCTGTTAGGAAAACACAACCAAGATTCTTCGAAGTTCTATTGTTTAATGGAGAGAATCTGTGAGGACTACCTCTGAGATATTTAGAAGGACTACTTTTTTAATGTTTGATGCACTACTTTAAATGCTTCTAAAGTCTTGACAAAGGATTTTATAGTATATTCTTTATCTTTAGATGTTTTCCTGACAATGCTTAGATTTTATTTTTTCCCGAAAACCATTAGAAAAAATGTTTAGCATTGTCTGATATCTGGAAAGACAGCAATTAGATACAGTTTTATTATGACTATAAAATGCCCTGGATAATTTATATACTCAACCATTATTTCTTTAGCTTAACCTTTTTCATTTTACTATAGATAGCAAGAAACCAGGTGACACTTTCAACATTGCCTAGAAATATCTTTAGTTAGATTGTTATGCTTATTAATTATATTTTGTATTTCCTATGCTATTGCAGGTGACAATGCTGTTAAATTTTGTATTACTACATAGCAACAATCCTTATTCTCCAGCTATCAATAACATTTCTTCATTTTAATTTAAGCTCCTGCCCACAATCTTCTTAAGAGCTATTGAGTTTTAGCTGACATTCTTTTTTGAAATCTTAGAATTTCACTAATGTCCCCCTTGAGATCCTCCTAGCTTCTTTGTGTTACTTAATCCAAAACTGATGTGTTTTGGGTTTTAGTACTGTAGTACCACACTTCTGATATGTAATGTATATCTTACCATTATTTCTGTAAAACATATCATCCCAAAACTTAGTTGCTCAAAGCAACCAAAAAAAAGGATATTTTATGCTTTAGGGACCAGTAATTCATGAATATCTTAGTCACATAGTTCTGGTTCAGTGTCTTTCATGAGGTTACTATCAGAGATAGGCTAGGACTGTAGTCACCTAAAAGCTTGACTGGGTTTGAAGAATCTAGAAGCAAGGTAGCTATTCAAATGACTAGCAAGTTGGTGCTGGCTATTTTCCAGAGGCATTCATGTCTCTCAACGTGAGCCTCTCCACAGGGCTAATTGAGTGTCCTCATGGAATGGAAAGTGGCTTTTCCCAGAGCAATCAATTCAAGCTACCGAGACAGAAACTGCAATGCCTTTTTATAATCTAGCCACAAAATCCACACATTCTTATTTCTGTTGGTTACACAGTCTTATCTCTGATTTAATTTAGGAGTAGATACTTTAGGGCATATATTCCAGAAAGTATGAGTCATTGCACGAAATCTTGGCTGACTACAGTATCATTGATATGTAATGCCTCCGAAGTATGTTATCTCCAGTTTGGATGTCTCACCTAAATCCAGACCTGTATATTTAACTGCTTAATTGACTTCTCCATCTGCCTGTTTAATCGATATCTCAATATACCACATGGAAAACTTACCAGTTTTTCTTTTTGCTCCTCACATATGTGTGTCTTACTGATATCCCCCATCTCAGTAAATGTCAACTCCATTCTTCTAGTTGCTGAGGCCAAAATGATTGAAGTCAGATGTGAGGCATCTTTTTCTTCTTGCATTTCATATCAAAATTTTCAAAATATTGTTTTATTTAAAAATATTTCTAGAATTTACAGTATCTCTTTATATCCAAGCTATCTGTAGTATGTCATCATTATTGCTCAACTGCATTACAATAGCCAGCTAATTAGTTTTGCTGTTTCCTTTCTGTGTCACACAGTCTATTCTGAAGTTAGGATCCAGACCAATCTTACAAATCTCAAGTCATATGCTCCTTTTAAAAATTTTGTAATGTCTTTCTCTATTGTTATAAGTGAAAACCAAAGTCCTTAATATGACTGACTCAGTATACATCCACTTACAAACTATTCTCTACTTCTTTCCACTGGTCTCAAGGCAAGACATGCTCTCACCTCAAAAACTTTGTACTCACTCTGTCTGGTTTGTTCTGTTCTTAATATATATCTTAGTTCTTTATTTATTTAGATTTTTACTCAGATAACATCTTCTTGTGGTGGTCTTCCCTGCAACTCTATCAAATAATATATCCCTCACATATAGTCACTTCCTATTCTCTTTACCATAATGTTAATATCTAGCATATATATATATATTTTTTTTTTTCTTTTTTTTTTCAGTAGGAGTCTCACTCTGTCACCCAGACTGGAGTGCAGTAGCATCTCATAGCCACAGCAGC
This sequence comes from Tarsius wallacei, assembly GCA_963574415.1. Lineage (NCBI taxonomy): Eukaryota > Metazoa > Chordata > Mammalia > Primates > Tarsiidae > Tarsius > Tarsius wallacei. The sequence continues at coordinate 12,428 of CAUYQG010128370.1, forward strand.
CTTGGCCTGCTGGGCTCAGATGATCCTTCTGCCTCAGCCTTCCAAGTAGCTGAAACTACAGAAGTGAGCCACCACACCCAGCTAATTTTTTGACTTATTGTAGAGACAAGGTCTCACCAAGTTGTCCAGGCTGGTCTCAAACACCTGGACTCAGGCAGTCCTCTCACTTTTGCCTCCCAAAGTGCTGGCATTGCAGGCATGAGCCACTGCGCCCAGCTTATATTTTAATTTATATATTTTTGCCTGTGTCTTTACCTAAATGGTAAGCCCACAGAGGGCAAGGATATTTTCTTTTGTTCACTTCTCTTGACCTAAAAGTATGACCTGACATATGGCCAAAGATTTTTTAAGAAGCCGCCCTTCCCTCAATTCTTTGTCACTACACAGATAAGCAAGAAAGTTTATTTCTCCACTTCTTCTTTTTTTTTTTATTAATCAGTATTTTTTATTATGATATTGTGGGGTCCAGTCAAGGATTAGGTATACAAATATGCTTCGTAGGCATCCTTGTTGACAAAAGGTGCCTTGCCGTCCCCAGACAGATATTGACTATCATTAATCCCATCTCCCTTCCCCTCCCCCCCCCATAGTTTCCCATCTCTGTCAGTCATTCTCTTATAGTATAATGTTGGATGTTCAAGGTTCACTATATAAGTGAGAACATGTGATACTCCGATCTTTGTTTCTGTGAGAGGTCACTCAGTATTATAGATTTTAGTTCCATCCAGGTTGCTGCGAAATTCATGATTTTGTTCTTTTTTATGGCTGCGTAGTATTCCATCGTGTATATGTACCCCATTTTAAAAATCCAGTCCTCTTTTGATGGACAGCATGGTTGCTTCCAGGTTCTTGCTATTGTGAACAATGCTGTGATAAACGTACGTGTGCAGGTATCTTTTTTATAAAGTGATTTGAGTTCTTCAGGGTATATTCCCAGTAGGG